>PVJS01005322.1:0-64650 GCA_004027185.1 Glis glis | reverse complement strand
ACACACACACACACACACACACACACACACACACACACACAGTTTCCTTCAGAGAAATTCTCATTTTAATAATTTAGAAACTTCCTCTTTATTCCATTAAATAATTAATAGAATCATATGCACAAGTTAGCTATTTAAATTATTTTAAAATTATGCCTTGAAAGTTTTTGCCTAATTTAGCTGTGCTCATATGCATGAATGCAATGCTACTTAAAATGTCAGGTCACAAGGAGAGAGAAAAAAAAAAACTTGCACCAAAATAACAAAAACACTAAAACACTGATTCTTCCAGCTATAAAGTGTGCACAGATACACACACACACCTGCTTGATGATGTGATTGATTTAGTCTAAGTTCTCTATCTCTGCCCAGGCTGGTAACAAGAAGTTTTCTAGGCTAGTTGTCAACCACCCTTCAAGAACCACTCAAGTAGCAGAAACAAAACGCCAAAGGGCACTTCATCCAGCAGCTAGAGCTGCCATTTGCTCCAGACAGCGTGCACCAGAGCTCTGAGTCCCTATGAAAGAGCATGTGACCGAGTCCTTTGGGCAATTCCAGCAATTCAAAGAACAAGTCAGGAGCTACCCAAAAAACATTGGTGCACAACATTCATGACACACATGCTCTGTGACCTGCACTACTTTGTTCAAGATGAAGGTATCCGTGTGTGGGTCTTACGTAGGAGGTAGGACAGGAAGGACCCCTGACCATCCCGTCAGAAGCTCCCAGCAGCAGAGCTCTAACAGGTGCCTCTGTCACTGCTAAACCCCATGGCAGTGTCCTTGCCACCACCCATGTTGCAGCCAGAACCACAAGCGTAGATCCTTATTTCATTCATTCCTTCATTTATTGTAGCACTGGGGATTGAACCCAGGGGACTTCTACCTCTGAGCTACCCACCAGCCCTGTTTTATTTCTTGATTTTGAAACAGGGTCTCACTAAGTTGCAAAGCCCTGGCCTCAAATTTGCAACCCTTCTGTCGGAGCCTCCCAAGTACTGGGATTACAGGCCTGCACTACTATGTCCAGCTATGAAAACTTATTAAAAAAAATCTTCAAAGTTATAAAAAAGAAAATAAAAATAGCCTATGGCCAATGTAGGTCATTTAGGCAATTTCAAAGAAGAATTCTTGCCAATCCTTGTGACTCTTAAGGAATGAGCTGAGTCTGAGGGCAGGTGGATGAAGCAATGTGTATCTATTTAGCAGCTGCAGAGCAGGGATGTCCTAGGTGCTATTCTTAAAACTCATATTCAATTCTATTGTTGCTTTGAAATAATATTAACAGGCAGATAAAGCATCTCTCAATATCTTTCTCTATGTCTAAACCACATCAAATTCAAGTCTGAATTGCACCTCGAGAGAAAAATGGAGAATTTATTCCAGCTAAGAAATATTACCTTTCTTTTAACAAACTTATCCCAGTAGTTGTTTGGAAATGACCTGAAATATATAAAAGCATAAAAGTTAGATTGCATTATGTTAAAAAATGATCAATCACATATTATTTGAAATAAGCAAAATACTTAAAATAATATGATGAACATGAATCCTGCCATTCACATAGAAGTATAATGAAGCAGGTGCCCATCTTATTTCATATTTTTCTATATCATAGGTCTATTAAATATTTTGAATATTAAAACATACGTACATGTACATGCAAATCACATAAAGCTATATGAGTTGATAATGGAGAATATAATCATATTATTAAGTAGTATACTATGTTTATTCTTTCTTTATGTCAATATATAGACTTGTCTGTTGATTGTCTTTAAAAGTTAAAGCATCTAGAAATCAGCCATTGTTTTTCCTACTGAGAAAAAAGTCTCATCCCCATCAATTACCCTCAAAGAAATATAAAGCATATTGGTTAAACCAATATATAAAGTTTATATATTTAACCAATATATAAAGTTTAACCAATAATATATAAAGTTTACTAAAAGGGACCAACTTGACTAGCGTTAGTATCAATGGGCAGAATTGCTAAACAAAACTTTTAACATTTAGAGTAAGCATGTAGAAACCATAAATAAATCATTCCAACTGGAGAACTCAGAACCTTCTAGAAATTATAGCTTTTTAAGAATAAGCAAAACTATTCCCAATAAACAAGATATTTCATTCTGGAGTAGTGCAAACTATTCAAAAATATTGTATCACCTTTTTTTTTTTTTTTGCGGTACCGGGGATTGAACCCAGAAGCATTCTACCTCTGAACTACACCCCCGGCCCTATATTTTATACTTCATTTTGAAACCGGGTCTCACAAAGTTGCGGAGGGCCTCACTAAGTAGAGAGAGAGAGCGACAGGGGGAGAGAGAGAGAGAGAGAGAGAGAGAGAGTGAGAGAGCTGAGGCTGGCCGCGAACCCGGATCCTCCAGTCTCCGCCTCCCAAAGTACTGGGATTACAAGCGTGTGCCACCACGCCCGGCTTGTATCACCTTTTGTGGTCGAAAAATCACCTGTTGTGATTGACTGATCCCTCTAGTTATTTAGATCTTGACCTCACAAGACTAAATAATCATTGGACAGAAAAAGTATTTGTTCCTCTGTTTTACCTTTTATATTGCATCATAATACTTAGCTAGGTTTATCTGAGTCTGCCGGAGTCAGTTATAAATCTGAGTTTATAACTCAAATACATTAAAAGTATGAAATTCAGGCCGGGCGTGGTGGCGCATGCTTGTAATCCCAGTACTTTGGGAGGCGGAGACCGGAGGATCCGGGTTCGCAGCCAGCCTCAGCTCTCTCTTTCTCTTTCTCTCTCCCTGTTTGTCTCTCTCTCTCTCTCTCTCTACTTAGTGAGGCCCTCCACAACTTCGTGAGACCCGGTTTCAAAAAATAAAGTATAAAAAATTGGGCCGGGGGTGTAGCGCGGAGGTAGAACGCCCCTGGGTTCAATCCCCGGTACCGCAAAAAAAGAAAAGTATGAAATTCAATATTTTTGCCTTTAATGCAACAACTCTTTCCGTAAGGAACAATTTTTGCTTCTCTGCTTTGGATAGGAGAACCTCACACAGTCGGTGATGTACCCCCCGCTACACACTTCCCTGAACATGGAGTAATGGACGTGAAGTCCCATCAGTGCTCAGGAAACGGCCCCAAAGCCCTTTTTGATTAAGGAACTCGGAACACATAGGGCGAAAATTGAGGGCAGCCATTAGGAGGCTGCTGGCGCTTATTCTTGATTTTCTTGGCTGAATATCTAACTATGATGCACTTGTGCTAAACTTTTGATAGAGCTGCAGGAACTCCAAAGCAAAGGGTATGAAGTTTGCGAGCTCAGAACTGGCTCTTATAATTCTCCACTCACTGTGTGTTGATGACGAGCCTGTCCCACTGGCCTTTAATATCATCTTCTGAAGGCTGCTCCGTGATGTAAAGCCCATCAAATTCTAATTTCCGTGCCACTTCCTTTTCTCGCTTGAAAATAACCAAGGGGACCTACGGATGAAAAAGAAGACATGCTAAAATTAGTTTAGATGGACTGGCCTCTCCTGTGGTCACTACCTTTATGAAACAGCTTCTGGAAAGAAATTTTCCCCATGTGCTTCCAGGAAGGTAAAAGTGGAGTGAAAAATGAATCAGATGCTTTCAGACAGAAAGAAGCACCTAGAAAGTTCTAGAAAATCTGAAGACAAACTCAATTTTATAAATATACATGCATGTGTTTTAAGTATAAAGGGGTTCACAGATAATTGCACTAATGGCACTCTTCTAAATACTAAAGGGACAAGTTATCTTCCTTATATATATATATATATATATATATATACACATTGATATATATATATACATATATATATATATTTCAATGTGAATGGACATAAAATTAGCAATTATTAATGTTCTAATGTTCTAAAGTGCTAATTACTAATGTTCCAAAACGCATGCTACTACAAAATGCAGTTTTATTTGTGAAATCTCTTCAATAATTCCACGCTCAGCATGTCCATGTGCTATTTGAAGACAAACTTTAATTTCAACATCAGCGAAAATCTTTGTCAGTTTGCCAAGCTGTCCCCAGGATCTATTGATTCTTTTTCCACATGAACAGTCAGTCCTTACACAAGCACATATAGAAGGAAGAAGATGCAGACATTTTGGAAGCATCCAAGAATATTTACCTCCATAAAACAAGGGAGGGAAATTTCCTGAAAGAATGCTTTACACTCTAGTCTTTTATCCCGGGCCCTGATTGTTTTAAACCTTCCAGAAGCTTCATAAGCAAAGGCAAAGACAGTGAAATAAAGGTACCCTAGGGACAAGGTGTCTTGCTGGGAGAAGATAAACAGGTGTGCACAGGTAATGGGCAGCCCCAAGCACACACAGAGACTACCTTGAATTCTATTTGCTGAATTTTATTATTCCTTTGGCTGGACTCTAGGGAGAGACCTGCATTATTTTCTGGGTAAAGTGTCACAGACTATAAAGCATTTCTGCCAAGAATGGCCAAAGATACTTACCTAGTACCAGAGCAATCAGAATGACTCAGGGGTGTTTGTATAAGTCCTAACACACTGGAGCATCACTAGGAAGCACAGTGGGTCGCTGAGCTTGGTTCTGTGGGGCCAGGTTGCAGGTGAAATTATCCATTATGTGACTAACTCTCAATGGGTAAAAGAAAACTACAATAGTACATCCCCTTCCCTGGACAGCCTGCAACAGCTAATGGCTAGTCAACAGAAAGGCCAGGCTCCTGGGTCCCAGACCAGGACAACCCCAAAGGGGCATCCCATCTTCAGAGTGAAGATGCACAGCCTCACCTCTCTGTGTCTACAGCGCAGCCCAACAATTCCCTCTGGCCCACCCTGCTTCCTGCCTCGCACCACCAATGTGGATTCATCACGTATTATCAAGTGAATGTCACGTGCATAATTTCCATCTCAGAATTGGCTTCTCGCGAAGTCCAGTCTCCAACACGCACGCACCTCGGGGCCCTCCTCGCTTACCTTCAGGCAGTAGTAGCCAATGATGCAGAAGAACGAGATGACGGTGTGCAGGATAGCCAAGATGCGCAGGGTGGGCTCCATGTAGCCGCTGCTCTCCTCCAATACATAGTGCACGGCGATGACTCGCTGGGAGCTGCTGTCCAGGCTGGTGCTGACTCTGGCGCTTTCGCTGGTGCTCCGAGGGGGCAGCTCCTTCCCCTCGACCACGGAAGAAGTGGAGACCTGTTTCAACCCACGTCAAGCTGAGTCAGTTTGCTGCCTCTGAGATATCATCGCCATTGTAAACACAAGCAAGGGAAACACAGCCTTTGCAGCCATTAGCTGGAGGTGACGTTGTCACTTAATAAAAAGACTGGAAGCACAGGCTGAAAAGGTTGCTTTTCCAATGCCAAAGGCAAGAATCAAGTTTACTTTTTTTTTTTTTTTTGGTACTAGAGGGTCTACCTCCATGCCACATCCCCCAGCCCAATTTTATTTTATTTTATTTTGCTTTTTTTTTTGCAAAACTAGGAGTTGAACCCAGGGGCATTCTACCTCTGAGCTAAATGCCCAGCCCTATTTTTTATTCTTCATTTTGAAACAGGGTCTCATTAAGTTGCAGAGGGCCTCACTAAGTACCTGAGGCTGGCTGCCAACCTGCCATCCTCCTGTCTCAGCCTCCCAGGTACTGGGATTACAAGCATGCACAACCACACCTGGCTTATTTTTTTTATTTTTGAAACAGGGTCTCACTACATTGCTGAGGGACCTCGCTAAGTTGCTGAGGCTGGCCTCGAACCTGCAATCCTCCTGTCTCAGCCTTCCATATGCTGGGATTACAGGCATGTGCCACCACACCTGGCTACAAGTATACTTTCAAAGTTCATTCTGATTCAACCAAGAAGTGTGAGGATTCTAATGGATGCAGGAAAAAAATTAAATGGATTGCTTCAGGGTTATCAAAGGAATTTCATGTGATAGCAGTTATGCCACACTCAGGTACAGCAATAAGTAAGATATCCAGTCAAATTCTACTAAGAATGCCATAGGAGAACCCCATGCCAAATAGAAAGCTTTTTTTTTAATTGGTGCATTGTAATCATACATTTTCATGGGTTTCAGGGTGGTAGAAGTATACATGCACACATCGGTCAATTAGCCCTCCCCCAATTCCCACCCCTATTCTCTCCCCCTTCCCTCCTTCTCCTGCTCAGCATAGTAGTTGACTTTGATATATTTGTGTATGTAGTGAGATTAGTCAGTCACAAAATGTGAAAAGTCGGATGTTCTCCCTAATATGCGGAAGCTAGGGAGAATAGGGCATAGGAGAGACTCCAGACAAAGATGGAGAAAACCTCAGATGGGTAAAGAAGGCGACCTAATTGAGGGAGATGGGAGGGGGAAGAGGGAATAGAAAAGCTTTTTAACTGAAGCCTAGCTCGCTTCCAAGGCACAAATCTATCCCGCTTTCTTGGATAATCAGTGATGCCCCTGGGCCTCAGTTTTTTCTCTTACATTAAAATGCATCTTGGAATAGGTTTAGATGAGCTCACTAGCAGCTCTCTGAGATCTGCACATTCATCCCAGCCTGTCTGTACCTTCATACTGGTCATTAAAACACTAAGATGCACGTACCTTGTAAAAGAGCAGGATAAAATTGATCGCAAATGCAACGAACAAGGCCAGCATCCTCATGTTGTAAAAGTTGCGAGCAAAATAGTTCTGAAGGTGAAGAAAAGTTAGGAAAAGGTCATTGAATCCAGAGACTTGAAATTTGCAGGAAGCTTCAATAAAACATTCATTCTTTTACCCCAAATGGAGCATTACCAGTCCACTACGTAGCAAATACCATTCTTGGTGCTGTAGACACTCAGTTAAGGAAGAGTTTTTGTTACCATAAAGGAGACAACTAATAAGAGGCACATTCAACATATAAAAAATGTAATTTCAGGGAATGCTAGATGCTATAAAGAAAAATATACAAAATCACTCCAAAGAAGTCATGAAGACAAGAGAAACTGCATAAGCAAACCAAACTCTATGCGCCTCCTCAGATGACCAAAGTAACTCCCTTAGGAAAGAAAATGTTTTGCAGGAAAAAATTGATGTCCACATGTCAGAAATTAAGAGCACAAAAGTGACCAAGATTAACTACAGGTTAGGAAAACTTTGTTGTAATTAATTTGAGGCCATTTAGGGGAAAGGAGTAGTTATCCTGGTACAAGATGTTTGATAGATCTTAGTCTTAACATCCATAGTCAACATAATCACACTTGATTTCACAAGTTAAAATTTCCCAGGACTACAGCTAATGCTTTTCTCAACTGACTCTTCTCTTATGTTAGTGTAGCATTTTGATCAATCATTCTTGCAAGATAGATATTCATTTCTAAGAAGGAAATGAATCACATATTGACTGAGTCACTGTTAAGAGTTCTTGCTTGAAAATAGAGTGTGCATTGGCTTGTGCTATTATAGTCACTATTTAAATAAGAGAAATTATTGCACCTAAAAAAATAAGAAAAAGAAAAATATTTCTGGTTAAGGGATTGGGGAATGGGGTGGTTTTTTGGATGAGGGGATGAGGTGGCTAGGAAAGGTTGATTTTAGGAGGTGACTGAGCAGAGGTGTGAATGCAGCAGGGGAGCTCATCAAGCCAACATCTGGGGAGGAGCTAATCAAGCCAACATCTGGGGAGTAGCAGCGAGGGCGGCCTGGGTTAAGAATGGTGTTGGTGAGTTTGAGCATTAAGAATGAATGAGAAGGGAAAAAGGAGGGAATGGGATCAAATAGATGAGCAGGGGTCAGGGTTTCAAAGACTTCGGATGCAATTTTCTTGTATCTTTTACAGTGTGGGAGTTTGTGACCCGTGAACTAGTATGTGACCTCAGGGGCTACACTGCTTGGATCGGAAGCCTGTCCCACTACTCCCTACTCCCTAGACTTGGAATGGGGACAAATGACTCAATCCCCCTAGAACCTCACCTTTCTCTTCTATAATGTAAGGGTAACAATAGAATGTGCCTCGTAACCTTGCTTTGTGGATTAAATGAGCTGAACCTTGTTATTATCTGTGTGTGTGTGTGTGTGTGTGTGTGTGTGTGTGTGTGTGGCACTTGGGATTGAACCCAATGGTGTTCCACCTCTGAGCCACACCCCCAGCCCTTTTTTATTTATTTGTTTTGAAACCGAGTCCTGCTAAGTTACTGAAAGTCTCGCTAAATTGCTGAGGTTGTTCTCAAACCTGCAATCTTCCTGTCTCAGTCACCAAGTACTGGGATTACAAGCATGTGCCACCAAATCTGGCTACCTTTTTATTATCTTAATGTTTGTATCTATTATTTATAATAGATAATATGACTATATTATAGTTACTATTTAGGGCAGGAGCAGAGGCAAGGGGACTAGTTAGAGAGTTTTTCTAGGATTCCGAAGGAGGTAATACTGGTAATGGTGACTTTAACCTTGCCAGTGGCTGAGGAGATGGTAAGAATTGGGCAGACCAGACTGTGGCTGTATTTGGAAAGAAGAGTCAAAAAAATATTGCTGGATTATATTTTAGATAACTTCTGAGTTGGGTGTGGTGGTGCACACCTGCAATCCCAGCTACTCTGGAAGCTGAGGCAAGAGGATTGCAAGTTCAAAGCCAGCCTCCACAACTTAGCAAGACCCTGTCTTGAAATTCTAAAAAAAAGAACTGGGGGTATAGTAGTTCAATGCCCCTTGGTTCAATCTCCAGTGTGTGTGTGTCTCTGTCTCTCTCTCTCTCATACACACACACACACACACACAATAAATTCTAGATTTGGGGACATAACTAAGTATATGGTGGTATAATTTATTGAGTTGGAATATAACAACAGAATAACCTAGAAGTGAGTTTAAGGAAATGTTCTATGGGGAAATCAAGTATTTGTTTCAGTATTAAGTGGGAAATATCTATAAGGTACACAAGCTTTGGTGGCAGGGGAGTCAGCATCATAAAGCCATATCAAGGTAATACACCTCTCATCTTACCCTGTGTGTACACACTCCCATCTCCGTTGGAGTCATTTCCCCAACAAGGAACCCTGGCCTTACTGCCATAGCTTACTGGACCATGCCTGGCCACTACACCCAAACTGGGCCAGTCATGTTGGCTCTCTTTGGAAGGTGGAACTGGGTCACAGAGGCTGAGAGTTAGCTAATGCTGGTTAGCTGTGCAGGATGGCCACAAAGACAAGGAGGACAGGGGACCTGTGGTGGCCTGATGTGACCGTGGTTGGTCTTATGCATGCAAACTGGTGAGCAAGAGCAGTCAACTGCAAAGAGAAGCAGAAAAATGCAAGAGCAGAAACAGGAGAAAAGTGAGCCCCGAGATAGAAAGGCAGAAGGAACACCTCAATTGCTTGGTTTATTCAACTGCAGCTAAACAAACTGTTCAGGAACCGGCTGGGGATACCGCAAAGTATCATGGGACCCATTTAACCTCTAAACTACCCATGATAGAGCTACACCTGCTGCCATGGTAACCTACAGCCTACCAACTTAATTATCCAGAGTTATCTAGAAGATATTTTTGTTCAATGTACTTTGTAATAAACAATATAGGAAAACTACAAGATTGGAGGACAACGTCTACAACATGTAGACGTTGCATAAAGAACTCTTCTCTCTTTCCATTCTTTCTTCTCTTTTGTTTCCAAAGAATAATCCTGAATTAACATCAATGGAAAGTTGGATCATTGAGTTAATATTTTCATAACTGGATTTTTCAACAAAAGGCTGATGTTACAGAACTATGGACTAATCCAGTTCTGGAATTGTGCCATCAATTAGTTTGTACTATAGGAGGCGTGTTTCATCTTAATCAATTGTAGGACCTCAGAATCTATGTATTGCCTTGCCCTCAAATCTTTGTGGGAAGACCACAGTACTACTGGTAGCATGAATGTTGTGTAGAGATTATGGATTTGACAACAGGAATCAGAGGACCAAAGACATTCACTGTCAAAATTAAGCACGCTAAAATGGCCAGGTAAAACATAAGGTCAGCCCTTCCTATCTGCTGGCTCTGCATCCATGAATTCAACCAAACGTGCATAGAAAATATTTGGGAAAAGTTGCCCCTGTACTGAACATGCACAGGTTTTGTTCTCATGTCTTTATTCCCCAAACCACACAGCCTAACAACTCTTACCACAGCTTTTGCATGGTATTAAGAAATCTAGAGGTGATTTAATGCCTACAGAAGGATGTGCTCAGGTTATGTGCAAATACTACACCATAATATACAAGGGACTCGAGCATTTGCAAAGTTTGGTACTGGGGATGGGGTCCTGGAACCAACCCCGCAGATATCGTGGATGACTATGCTCACAGCACTGAATGGTTCCCAGGTTGACCCCCATAGGAAGGTCAGTGAATAGTTATTGAGCCTGAATCATTACGCTCTCATGATAAATGGGTAACGGTATCCACTCTAATGCGTCTTACAAGGAGTTTCTGCTGATAGGCTATGATCTTCTTCCAGAACGCCGACTCGGGGACTTCAGGCTCTCCGTATCTGTGCGTGTGAAGCTGCCGCTGCTTCTGTTTGCCCTTTTCTTCTTTGGCTTTCTCTTCTTTCTCTCCATCTTCTCCCCTGGGAAATCAAATGTGCGAAAGATGAGCTGTTTAGAAAGCAGAGAGCTGCCGGGCGTGGTGGCGCACGCTTGTAATCCCAGTACTTTGGGAGGCGGAGACCAGAGGATCCGGGTTCGCGGCCAGCCTCAGCTCTCTTGCTCTCTCTCTCCCTGTCTCTCTCTCTCTCTCTCTCTTTCTCTCCTTAGTGAGGCCCTCCGCAACTTTGTGAGACCCGGTTTCAAAATAAAGTATAAAAAATAGGGCCGGGGGCGTAGCGCAGAGGTAGAATGCCCCTGCGTACAATCCCCGGTACCGCAAAAAAAAAAAAAAAAAAAAAAAAAAAAGAAAGCAGAGAGCTAAACAGGCATTGTGCGCAAGTTCACAAGTGAACAGAGACTGGAGATGACAGTTTCATTTCTGAAAAGGAATTTCTCTTCCAATGAGTGATAATATTCTAGAATCAGGGGCAGGAATTCCTGCTGAGCACAGCCTCCCACAGATGGATAATTTGGTAAAGCTCAAATCAAGAGGACGTTTTTCAGGCTGGAAGATTCTTTATATCCACAGGTAGCAGATTCCCTTCCAATTGTACGATAAAACATTTAGTTGAAAAGGAATAACAATGAAGACTTTTTCTACTGTAACTTTCTATTTTCAAGTTATTATTTTAGTGGTCAACTTTTACCATTTAGCCATTAGGATTTAAACCCACAGGCTTAAGCACTTGGTTTTTCACATGTATAAAGTACTAATTTATTTTAATTTAAATTAATTTTATTAAATGAAATTAACTTGACATAATTATATTATTATATTCATTCTAATGGTAGAACTAGAAGGATTGAAATTTTATCCTTAAAACCTCTCTTGGTGCAACATATCAATCCTTCCTAAAAGTTATATATATATATATATATATATATATATATATATTACATATATGTAGCCATCCCTAACCTTAATGCAATAAGGTATAGCTAACATTAGTTTCTGAACATACATCAAATATTTTATTTAGTTCATTTTTTTTTGGTACTGGCGATTGAATCCAGGGGCCTTCTACCTCTGAGCTATACCCCGAGCCCTATTTTATTTTTCATTTGGAAATAGGGTCTTGCTAAGTTGCTGAGGCTGGTCTCGAACCTGCAATCCTCCTGTCTCTGCCTCCCAAGTACTGACATTGCAAACGTGAGCCACCACGCCTGGTTCATTAATTATTTTTTAGCACTAGGTAAAGAGCTGCCATTGAAATGCATGTGACACCCTGTTACACATGTCTACTTTTCATTCTAAGTCTCTTACGTGGCCATTGTTCCAACCGATCCAACAGGACAGGATCTGTGGACAATGAACAGCGCTGACTTCAAGAACAGGCAGTGGGAATGGGCTGAAGGAAATAACGAAGTAGAGGAGAAAACCAAGATGCTAATGGGAGAGCAGTAGCACACTAGGCACCTAAAAACTCTTTCACCAATTTTGCAAAATGTGCTTATAACATTAATTTGGGGACAATGCAGGTCTCAATTGTGAACACAATCAGTATTGAGGGGGCTGTACTTTTTTTTTAACTAGGAATTTAACCCAGGGGCGTTCTACCTTCAATTTATACACCAAGCCCTTTTTATTTTTTTTTATTTTGAAATAGGCTTTCACTAAGTTGCTGAGGCTGGCCTTGAACCTGTGATCTCCTATCGCAGCCTCCCAAGTACTAGGATTATAGGCGTGCGCCACTACACCTGGCATGGACTATACATTTGAATTGCTTTAGGTCCAACTCTTTGCTTTCTATTGTGCACCCACAGCACCAGGCATGTTGGCGAAAATAAAGATTTCCAGGCTCTAAACTAGACATGCCGGAATAGAACCTTGGAGATGAGTCCCAGGAATATGTGTTTTTAATAAATGCAGGATTGCATTTGGAATGTTGGTTTCCTCCCTCTCTACAAGAACAGAAATCCACCTGTGATCTTAAAGATGGAACTTTATCCTTTGGTCATCCCTTGGAGAGCACTCATGGAATACTGGAATCTTTAGGTTGAGGGAGAATTCTATGAATGGAATCCTCATTGAAGAAAGAGGAGGGAGAGCCTGGAATAGCAGCCCATGTGGGCGACTAGGCTCGTCCCTGCAAAGGACCAAGGTCTCTGCCATCGCGGCCTCTCTGCTGAGATGACAGGTGATGTCATGTGGTTACTTTGCAGGGACAAGAGTCTCCATTACCGCTCCCAAAGAGAAGGGATGAGAAACAGAGGCTTTCAGAAACAAGGGACGGTACACAGAAGCTATACGTACTCGGCCTTCTCGGGCTCGGACTTGGTTTCTTCTTTCTCTTCCTTTTCTTCTTCTTTCACCTTCTGTTCCTTGAATGAGTTTGATGGAGAAAAGAAAAGCAAGATTATACATCTCGTATGAATCTGTTTAGAGGCCCATGTGACCACCTGTCAAAGAATCTGGGACACCCTCTTGCTCGTATGGAGATAAAAATGCCACGCTTGCTTTCCGTTGTTCTACTGGTCCAAACGCTTCTCCCTTCTTTCTGCAAAAGGTGTGAACTTTCTGGGCTCTTTCTACTTTCTTTTCTCGCTTCGGAAATATCCTTCCTCACCTTATCCACCTACTCAAATCTTACCCATCCTTCAAGGCCAATTGAATGCCAACTCTTTGCATTTTCTCAACATGTGCTACTGTCCACCGACTATGCTATTTATCCCTCAATAGTGTTCCATTTTCTCTTTTGAGGTACTGGATGTTGAACCCAGAGGCAGTCTACCTCCAAGCTATACCCCCCAGCCCTTTTTACTTTTATTTATTTGAAACATGGTCTCACTAGGTTGCTGAGGGTCTTGCTAAGTTGCTGAGGGTAGTCTTAAACCTGCGATCCTCCTGTCTCGGCCATGCATGGCTCTCTTAATAGTTTTCTAGTTTCTTCTAGAGTACTCGTCCTCACTAAAAAACTGTTCAAGGCCATTTGAAAGCAATGCCCACCTCTTGCCTTTTTTTTTTTCTTTTTGTGGTACCAGGAATTGAACCCAGGGGCATTTTACCTCTGAGCTACACCCCCAGCCCTATTTTTTATTCTTTATTTTGAAACAGGGTCTTGCTAAGTTGCGGAGGACCTCACTAAGTAGCCGAGACTGGACATGAACCCAGATCCTCCGGTCTCAGCCTCCCAAGTACTGGGATTACAAGCGTGCGCCACCACGCCCGGCTCACCTCTTGCCTTTTAATTCCTATGATCTCAATGTTGTCATATGGATATCCTTGACGTACTAGTGGACAGAACCATGACTCCACAGACTAATGTCATAAGGGTATAGACTTCAACTTCCACCTTAATAGTCTATAAGATAGTTAATAACATATAAAGAATCTTAAAAGAGCTAGCTTCGCCTACCAAAATGTCATTTCTCTTTGGAAACCCAAGGCACATATTTAACACCTCTGTCAGCAGCCTGAGACCCGGTGAAAGGTCCACTTGCTGTACCCACCTGAACTCCAGGAAGGAGCTACTGTGACTTAGAGATAAATTACCTGAAACTTCTCTTGTACCTCGGGGATGGGGACGGGGTTGGTCATCAGGTCGCTAAGGCCGGCGTTTGGATTATGAGGAATGAGTTTGTACTGTCCGCCTTCTCTTTTCAAATCCAAGCCAAATATGTCCGACAGCAGGTCGCTCTCCTCCGTGAGCTCCTTCAGGTCCGTGAGGTCCTCGGAAGGCAGGGCGGCCTCCATGGGCTTCCTCTCTCCCTCCTCTCCGTCTCCACGCACCTCGTCCTGGGTGGGGTCGGGCATGTTGGCCAACAATTCCGCGACTTTGATCTTCTTCGCGCCCTCCACCAGGCTTCCGCCCAGCAGCAGGCTGCACACGATGCGGAAGAAGCCCCTGCAGACGCTGGCCACGAAGTGCAGGAGCGTCATGAAGACGCTGCAGTAGGACGAGAAGAAGGCAGTGACCATGTCCTTTATAGTCATCTTCTTCACCTTCTTCACCTGCTTCTTCAGGCTCTTGAGACTGAGCATTCGTATCAGGGTCAGGACATTGTACCTGAGCGCCAACAGGGCCGACCTGATGGTGAGGAGGGAGAAGAAACCCATGCGGGGCCCCTGCTCCTCCGGCCTCTCCTTCTCGCTCTCCTCCTTGTTCGCCGATCTCTCGTTCAGATCCGACTCTGAGATCTGGGCGGCCAGCTGCATCTCGAAGATGGTGTCCTCGCAGAAGTTCACGAAGAGCTCCATCTTCTCCTTCTCGCCTCCCTCGTTGACCACGTCGAAGATGAACTGGCGTTTGGACTCCTTGACCTGCGGCTTCTCCCACTGAGTCCGGCTGGACTCACTGATCTCGAAGTACACCCTCTCAATGCGCTTGGCGCTGCCCATGATCTCAATGCGGCCCAGGAAGGGCTGGAAGTAGTTGAGCACGCTCTCCGCCAGCTCCAGGAAGGTCTGCAGCCGGGAATCGTTGGGCATGTGCTCGGACAGGTTGGTCAGAAGGACGGCGACATTGAAGCCGATGTCCTTGGCCGGCTCGTGGAAGCGCTTGACGAACTCTTCGTAGTCCAGCGTTTCGTTCTCATCCGTCTCTGCACAGGACAGAAGGAACTCGGTTTCTGACTGGGTGTAGTGCTTGTGGCTCTCCATGGCCTTGTGGAAGTCCCGCTTGGAAATGACCCCTTTGCCGTCGGGGTCGTACTCTTTGAACGTGTCCGAAGACGTCAGATCCTTCAGTTTTAGGAACATGTCGAAAAACTTGAGGATCATCTCCACGTTGTTGGAGGATTCCACAAGCATGTCCACCATCTGCTTACCAATGGTGCCGTTCACCACGTTACCTGGGGGCGAGGCGATCGCATTTGGTCAAAAGGAACATTCTTGGCAAAAACCAGTGTCGGTAGAGAAAATGACAATATTGATCTTATAAACATCCACATCAAGGGTATCTGCTGGTTTATCTCCCAATGTATGAAGTCTTGGGAAAAGATGGATAGTTACTCATAAATTATTTATTTTATTTTTATTTTTATTTTATTTTTTATTTTTTGCGGTACCGGGGATTGAACCCAGGAGCATTCTACCCCTGTGCTACACCCCCGGCCCTATTTTTTTATACTTTATTTTGAAACTGGGTCTCACAAAGTTGTGGAGGACCTCACTAGGTAGAGAGAGAGAGAGAGAGAGAGAGAGAGACAGAGAGAGAGAGCTGAGGCTGGCCATGAACACGGATCCTCCGGTCTCCGCCTCCCAAAGTACTGGGATTACAAGCGTGCGCCACCATGCCTGGCCAAATTATTTATTTTAAAAAGCGAGTACAGCCAGGCATGGTGGCGCACACCTGTAATCCCAGTACTTGGGAGGCTGAGACAGGAGGATCACAGGTTCGAGGCCAGCCTCAGCAACTTACCAAGACCCTGTTTCAAAATAAAAAGTAAAAACTGGCTAGGGTTGTATCTCAGAGAGAGAATACCCCTGGGTTTGACCCCCAGTACCAAATAAATAAATAAATAAATAAGCAAACCAACAAATAGGGATTACATGAACATGTGTCAAACCACATTTACAAAGTAATCTGGGTGATACACATAAAAATTATCTGAACAAACCTGACTTCTCTTCCCCCAAATTATTAATAATGAACCTGTTTTAGGAGAGAAAATAAGGGAATGGCAAAAACCTGAAATCTAGTCTCATTAATAATGAAAAATGAACATTTGCACAGCCCTGTTAGGGTTGGAAAATGACTACTAAAGGTGATCTCTGATTTAATGGTCTTACATCTGTGAGGCAGATACTTATTAATTCTGATTTTATACATGAGGTGACTGAGGTTCAGCAAGATGAAATTAACGGGCCCTTTGTGACATGATTATTAAAGGTTAGTGTCAGGATGCCAGATCCTCCGACGGGGAATTATCCTCTTTCTGGTTTACAATGGGAACGGCCCTCCCTCACCTCTTCATGGTCCAATGTGTTCATAGAAAAGGGCTGGTGACTGATAAGCTCAAGAAAACTAGACTTATTTTAAATTATAGAATTACAGTCAAAAAGACGCCAGTAGAAGACGGTGCCTGGCCTGACCCAGTACCATCCATCTGGGTAGCAGTGAACACTCTGGGGTTAAGAATGTGAGATTTGGAGCCACGCGGATGGCTGAGTCCAGGCCCCAAAAGCTCAGGTGGATGAGTAACCCGGGCAGGTTTCTGAGCCTCTTTGTACCTCAGTTTCCCCATTTGCAAAACAGGGACAATGACACTCTCAAACTCATAAACCTGCTGTTAGGATTAGCTAAGTCTTAAACCAGTATCTGGCACAGTATAAGGGATGAAGGGTGTGTGTGTGTGTGTACATGTGTGTGTTTGTGCGTGCTACTGACGACTGAACTCAGGGCTGTTCTACTTCTGAGCTACACTCTCAGCCTGATTTTATTTTTTAATTTTGAAACAGGGTCTCGCTAAGTTGCTGAGCTTGGTCTTGATCTGAGCTGTGATCCTCCGGCCTCAGCCTCCCAAGTCCTGGGATTACAAACGTGCACCACCATGCTTGGCTAAGAGATGAGTTTTAAGTTATCGCTGCTGCTGCTGCTGCTGCTGCTGCTGCAGTTATTATCATTGTGGTTATAATTTAAACCAAAATTTGGATTGAGGTCCTAAATGGAGCCCGTGCCTGGAACATGTAAAACAGAGACTGCTGCTGCCAATTAGGGGGTTTTAAGAAATGCTACATCTTTAGCTGGGCGTAGTGGCGCATGCCTCTAATCCCTGCACTGAGAGGCTGAGACAGGAAGGTCACAGATTCAAGACTCAGCAGCTTAGCGAGGCCCTCTGCAATTTAGTGAGACTCTCCTTCAGAATTAAAAATAAATAGGGCTGGGGGTATAGCTCAGAGGTAGAATGTTCCTGGGTTCAATCCCCAGTACCACAGAAAAAAGAAGGAAGGAAGGAAGGAAGGGAGAGAGGGAGGGAAGGAGGGAGGCAGGCAACATCTTTGAAGTCCTAGCACAAGGTAGGCCAATCACCTAAGTGAATCAAAGTAGAGTTATACAACACATGGCAGACAGAGAGAGAGACAGACAGGCAGAGACAGAGAAAATGCATAGGAAGGACTTAAGAACAAATGAGAGGAAACATACTACCAAACATTTCTTAGTTTCTTTGGTCTTATTTGCATGAATTCCCTGAATTCCTGCATCCATCTATCATAATCTTTATTTTGCAGAGCAGGAAACAGGAAAATGGAGACAGAGCTTGTCCAAGGGTCACAGGGCCAGGAAGGGAGAAGCAAGGATTCGAACCCTGGTGGTGAGTCTCAGAGCCCAAACTCTTTGCCTTCTTGGTTTTTTTTGTTTTGTTTTGTTTTGTTTTGCGGTACCAGGGATTAAACCCAGGGGCATACGCTCAGCCCTATTTTTTATCCTTTACTTTGCAACCGGGTCTCGTGAAGTTGCAGAGGGCCTCACTACGTAGCTGAGGCTAGCCACGAACCCGGATCCTCCAGTCTCTGCCTCCCAAGTACTGGGATTACAAGCGTGCGCCACCACACCCGGCTGTCTTCTTGTTTATTGCCTAATACAGACAAGAAATGCAATAGCAAAGAAAAGTAAACTGGGGAGAGGAGAGAGAGCGAATGACAACTGAGAGGCTGTGGGGGGAGAGGCGGATGGGACCACAGCTCGCTTTCTAGCAGCTCATTCCTGTTCTCTGGCCAAGGCCTTCAGAACCCCTGAGAGGGACAAGAGGGTCACCCCCAAAACAGCAATTTGCACAGCTGGAGTTTATCCAAATGTCCACGATACCCACTGATTATAGAAAAACAGACAAATAAAATGTTCCTTATACCCTAACTTTCCAGAGAGCTGGCTCTGTAGGATGTCAGTGGGAGATGGAAAGTACCAGAAAGTACTACTGCTCTCAGACTGTTGGTGTGCAAATGGACATATGCCCGCTTTCCTTTTTTAGAAAAAAGTAATTCGAGAACAAGAATGATAAAGCAATAAAATGAAGCCATGCTACCCATCACGCCTGAGCATTACTCTTTCTTTACTGCACGCTGACTCCACGAGCAAGCAAGCACCGGCCCTTCGTATAAAGCATCAAGAGAACGTGAACGTATAAATGAAAACTACCTTCTAACATGGACAGCAGCATGACCACCATGTCCTTCTGAAGATCCATCAGCTCTTTCAGGAGCTCGATTTGGCTGGAATCCTGAAAACAGGAACACATTGCACCTGAGACCGCAGACGTCTACACCACGAGAACGCATCATTCATTCCTCACAAGAAGGATGCTGTTGCTAAGTGCAGATCCTTAAAGCATCCAAGAACTAAATAAAGGCCAAATAGAAATGGAGCCTAGATCATTTAACAATGGCTAGGCTTCAGAATTCTAGAGCACCTCGGGTTGTTCTCAACCTGTGCTCAGTATGGTCTCTGTAAGGACCAGGAGCGCGTGGGGGAACCGAGTGGTGGCTGGATGCTCTGAGGCCGGGCAGGACTCAGCTGTTTCTGCACAACTGGACATGTTTTTTTCACTTGAAAAGACTGTATATTTTCTTCATTCTAACTTCCTACATCAAGGCATTACCAATTAGTTAAAAATTAACTTATTTGAGAAACATAGGCATATCAGTGATGTATGAGGTAAACTTATCTTACATAAATCTAACCAAAAGGCCGGGCATGGTGGCGCACGCTTGTAATCCCAGTACTTTGGGAGGTGGAGACCGGAGGATTCGGGTTCGCGGCCAGCCTCAGCTCTCTCTCTCTGTCTCTCTCTCTACTTAGTGAGGCCCTCTGCAACTTCGTGAGACCCGGTTTCAAAATAAAGTATAAAAAATAGGGCCGGGGGTGTAGCGCGGAGGGAGAACGCCCCTGCGTTCAATCCCCGGTACCGCAAAAAAAAAAAAATTATATATATATATATATATATATACATAACAAAAAATGTACTTAAGTATAACCTATACTAATATTGCATAATGTTTGTTTATTTATTTATTTATTATTTATGGTCCTGGGAATTGAACCCAGAGGCACTCTACTTCTGAGCTACACCCCCCCCCAGACTGATTTTTTATTACTTATTTGGAAACAGGGTCTCACTAGGTTGCTGAGTTCAATGTATTTTATTAACCTTTTTTGAGAAGCTTTATAGGATTTCTCTGGTTAGAATTTTTCTCTTTTTTTGTGTGAGTTTGCTTTTGATTGTTTACCATGAAAAAAATTCTTTTATATAGCTGCATTGTATCAAAAATCACTGTGCTTAGATCTGTGCCTAGAAATATAAAATATACATCTATAAAACAATCTGACATCTCATCAATTCTCTTTAAATTATATTTGATTTTTTTTTTTTTTTGCGGTACCAGGGATTGAACCCAGGGGCATTCTACCTCCGAGCTATACCCCCAGCCCTATTTTTTATACTGTATTTTGAAACCGGGTCTCATGAAGTTGCAGAGGGCCTCACTAAGTAGCTGAGGCTGGCCACGAACCTGCCATCCTCTGGTCTCAGCCTCCCAAGTACTGGGATTACAAGCATGCGCCACCACACCTGGCAATATATTGGATTTTATCTTATTTTTTGTACTGGGGATTGAACCCAGGGTTGTTCTACCTCCAAGCTGTACACCCAACCCTTTTTATTTTTTATTTCGAAATAAGATCTCACAAAGCTACTGAGAGTCTAAGTTGCTGAGGCTGGCCTGGAACCTGTGAACTCTTGTCTCAGCTTCTTAAGTACTGGGATTACTGGTGTGCGCCGCCACTCCGGGCTTAATTTTTATTTTTTTAAAAAAACTATATAAGGTATCGTTTTATTCACTTGCATTTTGCTGTATACCAAGCTAAATTTCTACACTGCTGGAAGGATAAGTCTTTTTCTATCAAAACCTGTTACCATGAAGGTCTATAAACTGGAGACAACTGCTAGGTCGCACCAGACGATAGCAAAATGATGAAATACATTAAGTGAGAATTCTCTGGTGCATGTATAAATTTGGTTTATGTCTGTTTCCCTTACTTACCAAAATGTCATTCGTAATTGGATGAAAGAATGGTGAGATTTCCATATCTCACTGATGCTACCAAGAGCTACCTGCTGATGTTCTCTCCTTGGCCAAACCCTGGCCAGGCCCCCGGAGCCGCCTCCCCAGCTAGTCCTCAGCCCTGGCCTACAGAGGTCTGAGCAGACACTAACACAGTTCCTAACAGCTCAAGGCGGCATCCCTAGGTCAATACTAGCCCACTTAGAGTGCCTGCAAAGGAAGAGGCAAAAAATTAAAAAAATTACCATTCCAGACAGCACCTGATAGTTGGACCTTCATCTCCAAGTCCCCAGGGAGGGACAGACCCTAATTTGAATGACCGCTAGCTGGCAGACGTGGCTAGCTTCATCTCACTTACACTGACTTAGTGATTTTCTACTTTTCTGACTCTCCGGAGCCTCTGCTCACTCTCCTTATTCCCTCTTTCTCCCTTTAAAACACTCGTCCTCTGTACAGACTGAAGAAGAGCTCATTTCACACCACACTCTTCCCTGTTGCTGTCATGATTACTGATTAAGATCTGTCTTGAGTGCCCGGAGCAGTGGTGCACACCTGTCATCCCAGTACTTGGGAGGCGGAGACAGGAGGATCGCAGGTGTGAGGCCAGCCTCAGCAACTTAGCAAGACCCTGTTTCAAAATAAAAAGTAAGAAAATAGGGCTGGGGGTATAGATCAGAGGTAGAATGGCCCTGGGTTCAATTCCCAGCACCACCCAAACAAATAAACAAAAAGATCTGTCCTGAACATTTTAGGAGCCAGCTTTGTTCATCCCTGACCACAGGCCCCTGCCTATCGGCCAGCAGTGGAGGGAGTTTCCTTGCTTACTACAGAGGAAAGAGGCCTCAGAGAAGAAGGGCCTGGCTCACACTCCTGGGACAAGTGAGTGACACGTGAGGGACTGGAATGACAGTGCTCCGATTCCAAATCTAACATTCCTTTCTTTCTACCTGGCCACCCAGCAAATATGCACACCTGCCAGGTATGTCAGAGGTCAGGAGATGCCATCCACAGTCACCATATCAAAGGGACGCATTTACCCCGGATTGATAGTAAGAACTCTTCTTTTACGTGTGCACCTTGTAGTTTCAAATGGAAGACACCCGGTGATAAGAACGAGCCCATGCTTTAAGTGCTCCCGCGTCACCATGGAAACGTGGTGGCACGCCTGTTCTTTTCTGGCTCCTCCTTACACACCGTATTTTCTCTTTGACTTTCAGAACATTACATTTCCTGGTAACAGGTGAATGCACTCTTTGCTTGTTTATGACACTCTAAGAACCGTTTCCCTTCCACAAGAGATTTACGACGGGCTACAAAACCTTTTTCAATGATCGGGTAGGGGAGGAGCATTCCCCCGAGCAATGCCAGGGAGCACGTCTATGATGCTTGTGAACTGTGCGATGCTCGGGGACTCCGCTGTTGTATTTCTCCATGGCGTTCAATTCCTTCACATCCTTCCTTCTCAAAAAAAAATTTTTTTTGAGGTACCAGGGATTGAACCCAGGGGCACTATACCTCTGAACTACACCCCCAGACTTTTTTTTATACTTTATTTTGAAACCGGGTCTCACGAAGTTTCGGAGGGCCTCACTAAGTAGCTGAGGCTGGCCGCGAACCCGGATCCTCCGGTCTCAGCCTCCCAAGTACTGGGATTACAAGTGTGCGCCACCACGCCCGGCTTTTCCTTCTCAAATTTGAATAATGATTCCCATCTATCTATTCTCATTCTGCATACAGTATTTTTATTAAAAGATATTTGTTTTTTGGTGGTACTAGGGGTAGAACCCAGGGGCATTCTACCTCTACACTATACCCCCGTCTTATTTTTTATTTGGAAACAGGGTCTCGCTAAGTTGCTGAGGCTGGCTGTGAACCTGTGATCCTCCTGTCTCAGCCTCCCAAGCACTGGGATATCAGGCATGCAACACCATACCTAGCTCCTTAAAAGATTTATTTGATGTACAGTACAAGACGTACATGGAAGTGATCCAGAGAAGAAAACGCTCAGACATAAGAAAGCATGTCTGCTTTGCTGATGGCTACAGTCTCCAGCTTGTCCGTCTAGTTAGAAGCTAGCTGACTTACCTGAGACAGTTTCATCTGCATGTGGGCGAATACGTGAAGAAAACCCACCACTGCGTCCCAGAGCCGGCTGTGGGCCAGGCTCTGCTGGTTGCCGGTGCACGGACCCTGGAGCAGAGACAGACAGACAGCAGTCGTTCCTGATCATGCACTTACCAGAACAAACTTCATAGGAGCAGAGGAAAAATGAACTCGACGTTCACATGTCTTATTGCCAGCGTGTAATCTGACTCAAAATGCAAGAAAGAGATATGGTGCTCATAGAGGCACCCCTGAGAGAGAAGCAAGGTCTTCTTCGAAATACTTAATAAATCCTCCCCAAATGTTTCTCCAGTATGTTCTGTCTATGAATAATAAAAAACTGGCAAAACAGATTGAAGAATCACTTCTTTTTCTTCCTTCCTCCCACCATCCTTCCTTGCTTCCTTGTTTCTTCCTCCCTTCCTTCCTTCCTCTTTTCCTTGTTCCTTCCTCCCTCCCTTCCTTCCTTCCTTCCTTCCTCTCTCTCTCCCTTCCTTCCTTCCTTCCTCCTTGCTTTGATCTCCTCTTTAGAGGGAAAGGGCAAGAAGTAGGTGTTTTGGTTGTTCATCAAATCAATCAGTACTTCTTTGTGTAAATAGAATATGAGAATTGCTTGGGATGAAAAGTAGCTCTTTCTTACTCAGTAACATGGGTAAAACATTCACACAGATAAAGTCCACCTTAACATTTTCTTAACTATACAATCATTTTACAAATGGTGAAACTGTTGAGGGTTTTTTTGTTTGTTTGTTTTGGTACTGAAGGTTAAACCCAGGGGCATTCTACCTCTAAGCTATAACCCCCAGCCCTATTTTATTTTTTATTTTGAATAAGAGTCTCACTAAGTTGCTGAGGCTGGCCTTGAACCTGCGATCCTCCTGTCTCAGCCTCTCTAGTACTTGGATTACTGGTGCATATCACCATGCCCGGTTGAGATTTTTAAAAGATTAACACTTGGCCATTAGTGTCATGAATCTCGAATTAAAGACAATTAGAATCTACTAAAATAATCACTTGGGGGGCCATCAGACTGGGAAGGTCCCAGCGTTTTGTGTCCCCATATCAGCTAACCCAAAACCAACATGACATAAATGTAAGCTTCACCAGTCACAAACTCCAGCTAGCCTCTGACTAGGGACTTTACCCTTTAACCAATTAAATTCATTTTTCTTGCTTCCAGACACCTAATAAAAGTGTGGCCTCTGTCCTCTTGGTGGAGCTGAGGCACTAGCAGGCTGGTGCTGCGTGACTCAGGGGCAGCTGAATGCTCAAAGGAGCTCATTAAAAATTTTCATGTGCCTCAGTTTACCTTTTAGCAACCTAATGTTGCTCTCTTAGCTCACGCTTGTGCAGTGATCTTCCTTTGACACGGGAGAGAGTGCGTCATAGCAGGCAAAGGGTTCTGATGGAGACAATTTCTGTTCTTACTTCCAACAATCATGTGGGGTTCACAACTTGGGTTGTGAATATAGCCACATCAACCACGCAAATAAATAATGGGGATTTTATTTCGCAAGTAAAAGAGTACCTAAAATACAGTTCTTAACTTCTAAATCATGGATTCTTTTATGCAAATGGCTCACAGTGAATTTAAATTGGAAAGTGCATTAAAACATTCCAGAGTTTACTCGAGAAGCAAGCGAGAAGAGACAGCCACACCGAAGATGCTGATGAGACGCTGAAATGGAACTTAGACCCATCTCAGCTCCACTGGGGCCATCAGGCTGGGAAGATGGTGAATGCCGAGTCTGTCCACATTACAGGAGCAAGGCACTGGCCTCGACACCTGCAAAGGGGGGATTGCAAATATCTTTCTACCCTAAGATATCAAGAGGTCAAAGTGGAAAAGGGAGGCACTTTGGTGCGGGCTCGTCGCTCGCCATGGGCTGAGCATCTCCACCTTCTACCCCTGCTGTGACTTGAGCAGGCGCAGGCTTCAGACGACCACAGGAAAGCCTGGCTTGTGTCTCCTGCGTTGGGGATCTAAGGTCCAGGGTGAGAAAGTGTGATAGAGAGCAAGTGATAAAAAGATGTGTGCTCCCTACCTGGACTACTCAGGAAGGAGCCACCCTGCATGGTCAGAAATCCCGCCCAGTAGCCGCGCTTGGTGGTGCACACTTGTAATCCCAGCACTTAGGAGGCAGAGACAGGAGGATGGCAGGTTCAAAGCCAGCCTCGGCAACTTAGCAAGGCGCTCAGCTACTTAGTGAAACCCTGTTTCCAAATAAGAAATAAAATCGGGCTAGGGATGTAGCTTGGAAGTAGAATGCCTCTGGGTTCAATCCCCACTACCAAAAAAAAAAGGAAGGAAGGGAGGAAAGGAAGGAAGGAAGGAAGGAAGGAAGGAAGGAAAGAAAGAAAAATCAGGAAAAAGAAAGAGAAATCCCGCCCAGCAAGACCACCTGGAAGGGTAATGCGATTCTCCATGGTGGATGGGGCCCACTGGCTGCAAAGAGTCCGCACAGGCAATAGCTTCAAGCTGGGTGGGAAAGAGTCCTTTCCTAGGCACTGGAGCAGTAAGAGGGCTAAGCTCCTTGGTTAGAGAAAACACACAATGCACCTGCCAGAGGGACAGGTGTCATTCGGATGACTGTGCTGAATGGGATGGAGACCATTCCTTCCCAAATCCTCCCTCTTCCAGCCACACCTCCAGCCATGAGGAGGCCTGAGGCCGACTCGGAGGGGAAGGAGGAAGAGAAGAACCTTGTGGGGAGGAGGAGAAAAGCACGGGTTATCTGAATTTGTGGGGTATTAAATTCGATGTCCCAGATACAGTTGTTTCACAGTTTGACACATGTCTAGCTGTACGTTAGTCCCATCTGGCTATTAAAACTCTGGCTTCAAAACTTTAGGATTCCACTGTGGTTATAGTCTAGCTTGGCATCAGAGAAGAAGAAGCTCAGGAAGTCTTCAGTTGAACACTAGAATCCATTTTGAAGAAAATAGACTTGATTTTTCTTCAAGCCAGAAAGAAGTTTCTTCACACGATAGTTGAGGGTTGAATCAAAAGGTTCGGTGTTCTACTGTAAAGGGTTAAGGTCTGCCGCAATCCATATGCAAGCAGGAGTTGTCTGGGCAAGCCTTAGGTAGCACAGATGCAAGCAGAGGCCAAAACCCCCATTTTCCCTTTGTTAAATAAAAACCATAGGAGGCCATTGTCTCAGACTAAGCTCCTGCTCATGCCAGGCTAAAAGTAAAAAATGGAGTCACTCAGGCTAACGTGCCATGCCACCAAGCTGAAACTAAGCTGTTTATCTGACCTGCAGAGAGAGCAGGAGGGAGAAGGAACAGCCAAATTTCCCAGACAGGCCAGTTTCAACTGGCAAGATAATGAAGTCCCCTGCACCCTAATCCTTATACACCGAGGTGACCTCAAGTATCCTGATGTTTTACCAGCCAGTCATCTTCCTGTCCCTGTCTCCCTGGCTCTGCTTTACATGGAAAGCAACTTTGCAATAACCAATCTGCTTTTCCTTCTTCGTTTCTGTTTTCCTCAGTCCTTCTCTGTCTCTAAAACCAGCCGCCTCTGCTCCACGCGTTAGAACATTTCTTTCGTTTAATGGAATGGAATGTTCCCTGATTCTAGGACTGAACTGAACATAAAGCCAGTAGAGATGTTAAACTCAATTGTTGTAATTTTGTCCTGTGGCACCATTTTAAACCTGAAATGCATGGAGTGTACTTTCTAGAACTTGCTCAAACTTGGGCCCTCTACTTCTGAGCTTTTAACTAATCTGCCTACCCCTGCCTTTCTAAGTATTCAGTACTGTCTCCCTGTAAAACTCTCCTAAGTACCTGAAGGCAGGGTGACCTCACTTTCAGAGGGTCTTTAGGGCCAGGACAGACAAAGCCTTCTCTCTAATTAACACATGGTTTTACTCTAGGAACCGTGCAATATGTGCTCCTGTTAATCAAAGGAGTCTTTTTCTTCTTACCCTTTTATAAAACTAGGATTGCAATTTTATAGACAATTACCTTTGCTGGACTGTTCTGGGCCCAGCCCCTTATGTTGTCTAGAGTTAGCACAAATTTGAGTCAAAAAGCTATATACAATGCTGTGCTGTGATCTAAAAGGCCGCCCAAAATAAGTCCGATAAGGCTACTAATGAGCTTTTATTCACATAACAATATTTATCAGGAAATAGATACTAAAGGAAGTATGTCCTAAATATATTTCACTAAATGCATGTGGTGACCTGGACTGGATCCTGGAATAGAAAAAGGACATTGATGGAAAAACTAGTAAAATCAAAACCTGAAATGTAGTTATTAATAGGGCTGCGCCAATGTTAATTTCTTAGTTTTGACAAATGGGCTATGTTTATATCAATTGTCAATATTAGAGAAAGCTGGGTGAATCATATCTAGAAAACCTCTGTACTATGTTTGCAACAGAGGAAAGATGGCTGATGGGTCTCTGCTAAGAAATACCAAAGTTTTGCTGGTTGATAAAAAACAAAAACCAACAACAATTACATAAAGTCTTAAAAAAAAAATCTGGAGCCAGGCATGATGGCGCATGCTTGCAATCCCAGTACTTGGGAGGCTGAGACTGGAGGATCCGGGTTCGTGGCCAGCCTCAGCTACTTAGTGAGGCCCTCTGCAACTTAGTGAGACCCTGTTTCAAAATAAACAATAAAAAATATAGGGCTGGGGGTGTAGCTCAGAGGTTGAATGCCCCTGGGTTCAATCCCCAGTACTGCAAAAAAAAAAAAAAAATCTGAAGTTAAGACTAAAAGTTTAGCCTAAGGAGGAGAACATGAAATGAAACAAATCAATGTAAAATAGCAAGGTATTTAGAATTTTATCTGTAATAAACACAGACACATAGTTTTTAGACACTGTTGTCTTTCCTATTACGGTTCTATGAAACTTCTTTCTGTTACTGTTCTAAAGGGCAGTTTAATGATCTGCCCCCTCTCTCTCCTTCTTCCCTTCTTCTCTCCTTTTCTTTCTTAGTGTTTATTGTGAGCTTAAGACATATTCCAGGCCTGGGAGATGCATGAAAGCAAAGGGTTCATATCTCTAATGAACTGCGGATACCACAGTCTGCCAAATGATAAAGCAATTTCATTACATTATAAATACACATTTCAACCTACTCTTTTAGTGATGTTCATTGGTGAAGACACAACAAAAGGGAAGATATGGAAAATACATCAGGCATACTGCATTTTTCTATGGAATGCAATGCTAACCAGTTGGCTCTTTTTCATTTTTTTTTTCTTCAAATAACAGCAACGCTTAAGCATTTACCTGAATATACTCTGTGAGTGTGTTGAATACTTGTTTTGCTACTTGAATGGCTTTGGAGAAATTCCGCTGTCCTTGTTCATCAATGACATCTTTCCCAGAGTAATACCAATAGAAATCACTAATTGATTCCTGGAAAAGAGAGTATATCATTAAGGCACACTGTGAAAGTTCTCACTAACCCATCCAGTCTTAGACTCTATAACATAAAACTATTTTAAATAATAGATATGGTAGTAAACAAGAATCTCTGTGAAGTAAATACCATTCGTCAACTATTTTCTTAAGCATACAATATGGAAACCTCTTCCCTAGATATAAATAATAATGGGATAGAAGACAAGAAACAGGAAATTCACTAAGCTTTAAAAAATCACTTTTGCTGATGACCCTGAACTTCACTAATGTAAGGATCCATTAAACGAATGTATATTTATCCACTGAGCGAAATTACATGTTTACAATGTGAGCTTGAAAATTAGACACATTATGGAACATTACTTTGGAGATGACAGATATCCAAGTTCCTTTTTTTTTCCCCAACAAACCAGTCACTCTTTAGCAAGGAGAACCTGCAACCAACCCTTCTAATTTGTGACTGACAGGTAAGGCCACTTACCTGCACTCTCAGCAGGTAGTCTACGGTAGAGATGATGATGTTGACAGTGGTATTATTGCCGGTCTGAGTTCTCAGATAATTTTGAAAATCTACATAAGATCAAAAATGTCACTAAAGCTCACTCAACATGAGTCATTATTCAACTCCAAAAGCAAACCATGCTGTCTACATCAAAAGCATTGGAGCTAAGGGTCATGTTTTATCTAATAGTTTTGCTATGAAATAATTCATATTTTTCATAAAAAGTGAGCGATCATACCCCAAAACATATCTAGGTACTTCACAGACTATCACTATCAGTTCTTGTCTAAAATGTTGCTAACATCTGTTTCCTTATTCCTACTTCTAGAGCTCTGGGGGACCTGGGGACAGGAAGGGTTAAAAGAGACCATCTGTATAAAGAACAAAAACAGGGAAGGATAGTAAGGGGTAAAGGTAACAATGACCAGGCAATAACTATGGAAATCAAAACAAAACTTCATCCCCTTCTGTAGCTGCATTCTGAGGACAACCTGTGTAAACAAGGATGGGGGAAGGTGAGCAGACAAATGGTGCCAGAAGATTCGAGCCCACCTGCCCATAAGATAACAATTTAAAGATTCAAACTAGTCAAAAGACATTGGGTCCTCAAGACCCAATTCTAACCAATCATAAAAGAGCAGATGAGGAACCGTAATAAGGTAAAAAAAGCTCACCTCCTAAGAACCTCAATGGTTACTCTCTTTTGGGGACCTTGCCCCCCTGTGTGGGGGGAGCTGTTTTGGTCTTCTATCTTCCCTTGACTTAAAATACACTTTCTTAATTCTATACCTGTCACTAGTCCTTGGACTTCATCAAAATCCACTGGACAAGAACCCAATAAGAGGAGCCTCCTTGTATGATTTTGGCGACCCAGATGGGACCATGAGGGAAGGGAACCAATGAAGGAAGAATTCGGTTACAATAATGTCTTCCTTAGTACTGTGCAAAGTGCAGGGAAAACAGGAAAAAACTGAGATAAAATTCCTACCTTAATGGACCACAAGTTGGTAGAAAAACAGTGATTGGAAATGCATTACGTTAAGTAATACAATGAGGTTTATTCCCAAGGTACAGTGGTACAAGGTACAGTGGTACAAAAGAAATAGACTTCTACTTTCCTTTAAGGATAGCTACCTAATTTGTGACTTTTCTATCCATCCCATCTTCTCTAATATAAGAACAACTGGTAAGGATCGCGTGGAGCAGCTCTTCAAGGACCTTGAAAGCCATAAAGCCATAGATAAAATGGCCCAGTACCCAATACTTTTTGCAGACGCAAGAGCTACGGCCTAATGGGAACTCATGTGATCCTGCAGTCACTGGCTTTCGACATTCGTTCCCGGGTAGCATCACAGGGCTGGGGGCTCACAGACCTGAGTTGTGCCCCTCACAGAGCAGCTGCAGGAACCGGAAGAGGTCACAGGTGAACTCATCATCCTGTAGCACCTTCTCTCCTGCAGGAAGCACAGAGGGGTGAGCGTCACCACCCGCCCAGGTGCCTCCCCATCAGCCCACCTCCGCCACCGGCAGGTTGATCGAGCAAGTTCTGAACAGAACGGGGACACAAGTCAGAGTCACGTTTCTATCTGAAGCTTCCAAGGTCATGCGCTTGGCAGATAGATGGACTTTTTCTTTGTCATAAAAGAACATGTGAATCTTAAAACTCTGATTTCTCTCCATTAAAAAGTAGCAGCATGGGTTTGGCAACATTTTACAAACAACCTGAAGATTTTTTTTCTTTATTTTTGGGGATGTGTGGGGGGGATTACCTATAAAAATGATTTGTTAGAGATGTTCAAGTTAAATTTGCTTTGTTCCCAGGGCATGACCAAATGACTCAAGCAAAGCCTTTAATGGATCCATAAAAGAGCGCCAAACGCTTCTTTTATTAAAGAATAATTAGAGAATTGTCATGAAAACTGTAAATCACTAGAAAATGTTGATTAACTCATTTTAATTCACTCTTTCGTCAGCTTGTCTATGGGTTTAAAAAAAAAAGTCAAGACTTCAGACATCTACAGAGAAACATGACCACTGGTGCATTACTTCAAGAGGGAAGGGAGTCGCCAGACAGACTCAATCAACAAACCCAAGGACAGGCTTTGGGGATTCAGCTGTGAGAGCTGAACCCCAACAGAAAAGCACCCCTCAGTCACAAACCTAAAAATACCTGAAGGGCAAAGATGAAGCCTCAGAAAACGGGCTCCATTAGTTTACCAGTTTAATTGTAATTTAATTATATCTCAATCACAAAAAACACAAGGAAAAAAACAAACACAAAACACCACCACACCACACAGGTGAAAGCTGATTATTTTTTAAGAAGTATCAGTGGAAAAAGAAAATCTCAACATTATGAGTATCTGCTCCAGAATCCAAATTTGTGCAGAAAGAAAACAAAATGACCAAAAAAAAAAAAGTTATTTAGCCAGGGAATGAATGTATTTATGTATTTAAACAAAATAACTTTTCACAGACTAGAAATATGCTGGGCTAAGAAAGAAAACTATGCGATGTGCAACGATCATGTGTTTCACTAAAATGATGAATGATCGTAATGACAGAGAGCTCATGGGCTTACCAGTCCGCAGTCTGTGACTTTCAAAGTGAGAGGCTTCATATAGTGGTAGGGTTGGGAAGCAAAACCATTTTGATGACTAATATAGACATTCCAAAAGTACATAAAAATCACTGTACTCATCTCCCTGTTATCCCACAGGATATACTGTTTGGTGACAATAATCACCAAGGACAGAGATCAGACAGTATAGCAAGTTCCGGTATTAAAGACACAGGGTTTTTAATCTCCATATATGGCTGATAAGTCCATTCCTCAGGGCTTAAGTTCATGACAGGGCAGGAAAGAAAGCAAGAACAGTTTGGGCTGGTAAACCAACTAGACTCCTCATGGATGATACTTTTCCTGAGCCATTTAAATCATATTAAATGATAGTTAAATCCAAATAGTATGTTAGTTATATATAGACTCATTGGCTCTTTCCCTGTGAGCCCATCTGTAATGTTTTTTTTTTTTTGGTCCAGAAAATTGAATCAATACACCATGTATCAACTTCCACTGTTCATCTATTCTACGTGAAATAGGTATGCCTTATGGAGACTACTCAGCAAAGCTAACACTGAACTAAGGATCATCAGGTCTACCTGTGTGCCCCAAAATGCTCTGGCCAGTAAGGTTTTATTTACTGTTGGCCATACACAGTATTTTCTTGACTGTACACTGAAACACATACAGGTGACTGCTTAGCATGGCCACACTGTACACAGCAGGACGATGGGACAGGAGAGAAGGCAGAGGAGGAAGGGACAGGGCGGAGGTGGGAACTGGACAAGCCTCTGATGACCATCGGGTGCTGCCAGGTACAAACTGGGGTGCTACTGCGCAGTGAGAACATCTGGACCATATTAAAATGCTGCTATTACCCATGCTGCAAGAAAGGGGACCAGGGACAGAGGTGGATGGCGGCTTTATGCCTGCAGAGGCGCAGGAGCATCAGTCTGATCGGTGAGGTGCGCAGAAGAATCCCATCGCAAGATGGAAATGGAGATTAGTCACGAATAACGAGATGGAGGATCATGTAGTTGAAAGGGCTCTGACATTCTTAAACCAGTACTTGCAGTAGTTGCGTGAGGGCTCGATGCCAATTTGTAAAGGGTACTCCTTTGCTTACAGTTTTGCATGTTTCGTTTTTACAAGATGTCTAATACCAGAAGAAGGGGAGAACTATATTAATACTGCCACTCATAATGAGTTTGTTCTTTGCATCGGAGGATGTCGCATACCCTGCTCTGGCTCAACATAATCTGTGGTCACTTTTAAAAACTGGGCAAAGGTTAATCTATTAGGAGAAGTTGCAACCACACTCAATGAAGAGTGAACAACGTGACTAGCTGATGAATACATTAATCTGAATATATTAGTTGTTTATATCTCCTGAAAGCCATCTTAAATTTTAATGGGTCAAAATATTCTCAATATTTATAAATTTTCACTTGGAAATAATGCTAGGTAGACCTTATTAATTTGAGCTAATAGTGAAACAGTAAATCATACTTTAGAAAGATAATAAAGTTGACACAGTTTCTTTTGGGCCGGGGAGTGCTGGGGATTGAACCCAGAGTCATTCTACCTCTGAGTTACACCTCCAACCCTTTTTATTTTTTATTTTGAAATAGGGTTTCACTAGGCTGCTAAGGGTCTCACTAAGTTATTGAGGTTGGCCTGGAACCTGCAATCCTCCTGTCTCAGCCTCCCAAGTCCTGGAATTACAGGTGTGCACCACAGTGTCCCACTACATTAACATACTCTTAAAGGTCACTGTTCTAGTCATAATTGGTTTATCTAGTTAATGAAAAAGTATATAAATATCTTAAGTTCAATAAAGTGTGTGTGTGTGTGTGTGTGTCTGTTGGTTACTTCAAATGTCCATAGATAGAACTTGAATTCTCAGAGTATTCTCTAGACAAAGCTTGAGTTAATTGCTAAAAATTAATATTAAATAATTAACTGCCAATATATATTCATGAACTAACAAAAATTCAGGGACCTAAGTAGAAATACTACCTAGCATGTACTTAAAAATAATTGAAACAGCAAGGCTCCAAAAGACTAATGTTCCCATTTTTGTAAGACCTCGTTCTGTCAGTATCTTTACTACAGCAAACGTAAAAGGGTAAATAGCAGGTAGCTTAAGACTGGCCACAAAGGACTCCCTGTGGTCTACTGTTCAAAAGTACCCACTGCAATAGGGGAAATCCTCCTGATTACAGGCCTTTAGCTGACTTGAATATCTATTTTGCACAATGGCAAAAGCAAAGAATTAATGCTAAAAGTATTTGTGTGTGTGTGTGTGTGTGTGTGTGTGTGTGTGTGTGTATGTATGTATGTGTGTGTGGTGCTGGGGATTAAGCCCAGGGCATTCTACTTCTGTGCTACACCCCCAGCCCTGTTTTATTTTTATTTTGAAACAGGGTCTCACTAGATTAATGAGAGTCTCACTACTTTCTGAGGCTGTCCTCAAACCTATGATCCTCCGGTCTCAGCCTCCCAAGTACTAAGATTACAGGCATGCACCACCAGGCCCAGCTTAAAGTGTTTTTAAAGAGTGGAAAATTCAGGCATTTTGTTCTGTGTGGGCACTTTTAATATCACTGCTTAAGTGGCTTAATAATAACTTCTGCAACTATTTCGCAATTCAACTAACACAACATTTTTTAAAATGAACTCACAGTTAACCTTTAGTGACTACAATACGCTATTGTGCTAGATATATAATCATTTCTTTGGGGCTTATAATTATCCTATAAATTAGGTAAATGGAATCCCATTGTGTGTTTCAGTAGACTGAGAAAGCAGGGAACATCACTAATGTCACACAGCTGTTCACTGGTAAAGGCTTTGATCCCGGTGAACTTCCATAAACAGTCATTCAATGTCTCCTCTATGCCAGGCACCTGTGCGCTAAATGGTTTCTAGCCTGCAGAAGTTTACAGTCTAAAGGAAGAGGCAGTGACATCATTTTAGTACCATACAGTCTTTCTGAATCCAGAATGCCTAGTCTCTAAACTTAGTAAAGTTAGCATCAGTAACCAATAAAATTCTGGACTAACAATCATTACATCTACTACTACCTACTTTCTTTAAACGGTGAACTCATACTTGTCTTTATCAGTTTTGGAACCCTGGCTTCATCGTGTTGCTATGGGAATGAATAGACTCCTCATTTCAGAGGCCGGTGGTCGAATCAAATTGGTTCAAGCAAGTAAAAGTGCTTTGAAATCTGCAAAGCACAAAAGAAAAGACCATGGAAACTGAAGAACTACCTGCAAAGTACTAAAGGAACTAATGTCAAGCTTCACTGCTGTGATGTCATAGGTCAAATGACCGAAATTTCTAAAATAGGGGGTTTCAATAGGTTGCAGGTAAGACGATCTATAAATTCACTGTGTTTATTTAAATTTAGTCAACAACCTGATACCAGTGTATATAGCTGTTCCTGTTTCAGATCCTAAGACAATAAAAATGACCACTCTATGAAATAAATTCAGTGAGTCCCAGGATTAAAGTACATCCTGTTACTTAAGTGAATTAACATAGCAATGGTTAAAAAAAAATCCTTTTTTTTCCCAATGTGACTTGGACATGGTTTCTTATCACAGCCAAAGCCCACGCCCCTAGGCTGTCATGTCTCTCTTGAAATCCTTACAGTCCCTCGTCCATTCTAATTATCAGCTTCTTAACCCACCCCCCCTGACATCTTGCCCAATGTTGTCTCCACCATTACCAACCCAATGTTACCACTCCCCTGGTAAACCCTTGGATTCCTGCAACTCTTAACTATGAAAAATCTACTCTGAAGAAATCCCTACAATCTATCATACGATGCATCTCAGAGATTCCTCCCACTGCTGTGAAGGAAATCATGCTGGTCCCTATCTTTGGAGGACTCAAACTGTATTATAGTAGCGTTATTGAGAAATGAGTCAGCTGTGATCTTGGATGTTACTGTCCTCTACCAGAAGCATTCTTCCAACAGTGGAGGTAAGGACATTGATTCCAGGTGGGTCATTTAACCACATAATCACATAATCTCACTGAAGTATTACCTATGTAATGGCTCTCTTGTGGCCTCAAGGGAAAACAAAACACAAAGTCCTTGGCAGGACAGAGCAGGTCATTCATGGCCTCCGATAAGATAAGCTATCTTTCCACTGTCTAGTCTGATCATGTCCCTTCAACATCATCAGGTTAGTCACTGTTCTCAGTCATGCTTTGTACCCTGAACTTTGCATGTGTCAATCCCTCTTTATCCACCACAGCCTCCTACTTCAGGCCAAATGCCCCCTCTGCTGGGATGTGCCCCAGCTAAGTTTGCTCTTACACATAAGAGTATTGTTCCTACATATGTATCTACCTAATACCAAGCTCCTACATCCTCCCCTATGCCTAGGACACCATCTAGCTCATACTAGCCACTCAAATGTAAATGCTTCAGATTTTAAAATCTGTACAAAGATATTTAGAAAACTTACTTGGTTCCATGAACCAACAATCACAGGCTTTCCTTGGAGACTGTTTATACCAGGGAAAGGCAAAATAGAGTAGACAACACTAGATTACACTTGCAAAAGTGTTTGGAAAATCTCGGAGGGAAAAACAGTCAATAAATAATGAAGTGGTAAAAACTGGGACAAGAACTTAGGGTAGATCAACATGATCCTTTTGCTTACTTAATCAAAAATTAACTTTTCCATTGACTTCACCTAGTAATTTGATGAGGACACTATCATATATCAGTAAGAACCTCAGTGTAACACATTATCAGATACAGATGGACATTTGGGGAAGGTTAATTGGTAGTTAATGTTTTAGAGAAGATTTTTAAAAATCAACTTTTTATGGAATTGATTTCAAAATTTTTATCCTGCTTGTGAAATGTAGGACCACCGCCCAATGATCAAAAGTAAAATTCAATATCTTATGTTATATTCCAGCAAATGTTTTGAGAGGAAAGTTTCACTTTCAAATTCATAATGATTGGGTAATGAGGCTGAGTGGTTCTGATAAAAAAAATAAATACAAACCCAAGGATGGAATGGACTTTTAAGGATTCATATTCATTTCTGAATTTCATGCTGTCCTTTAAAAACCTCCAGGAATATAAAATATACAGAGAGGACATCACAAATCAAAATATACTGAGCACATCACAAATCTACCAGACACAATTGCTGAGGAACTATTTTTTCTTTTTTTAAACAAGTGGGAGGTTTAGGCTTTTGTTGAAATGGGGGAAATTCAGTAAGGCAGGATAGAGACCCTGGACAAACTTACGTGACAACAATGGCAGTAGAAAAAAAAAAAGAATGTAAGCAATTAGGCTGAAATGTTTATATATAAACCTTAAAGGAACACACGGTTCCAAACGGTAGCTCAATACCAGGTTAGGAATAGTGTGTATAACCACAAAAAGTTCAGAAGCAATTTTGAAACTTCAATAATAAGTAAAAAAAAAAACATAGGTGGTAGGTTGGAGTCATGGAAAGGTGCAAAGACCATTAAGTAAAATTGTAAGAAATACTTTCAACAATGCTGGATGGGGAACAGGTCTCTGAAGATCATGAAAAGATGGACTGCATGATTTATCAAGTGGTGTCTGTGAACTGAGCCCTGGAGACGGAATGTCTGCCCCACCATGCTGGCCCCGCCATTGAGCTGCGTGATGCTGGACAGGCTGGGCGACCTTCCAGTCCTTCAGTCTCCTTATCTGTAACATCCAAGTCCCAGCTACCGCACCAGAGGGCTGTGGGTATCAAAAAATCCACATGCTTACGTTGCCACATTTTCCATAGCTCCATGCTTTGCTCATAATCTCGGGAAGAGATTTAGCCTAATAAAGATGGTAGGGGAGGACACAGAAGACCTGATACTGCAGACTCTCTTCTCAGCATTCAGCCTCTGGTATCCCAGCCCCGGGAGCAATGGTGCCGGGAACAGATGGAGGTCTTTCAGCCTCTTCTGTATCTTCCAAGAGAGAGGGCTGATTTCTCTTCTCCTATGAGGGTACGAGCTTTTAACTTTTGTAGAATCTTAACCAAAAGAATGGCCTCATCATAGGAACTTTGAAAATATGTCCAAAAGACATATAAGGGATTCTAAAGGCAATGTGGGAAATCAGTATACTATTAATAGGGCTCATGAGGTCCCTAGAATATGTTCTCCTAATAGGTCTGTTAGTTGAAGTAATAGTGTGTACTCAGAAAGTTCCGTGTAATCTTTTATTTTTTTCTTGTGGTACTGGGGATTGAATCCAGGGGCATTCTACCTCCAAGCTACACACCCAGCTCTATTTTATTTTTATTTTGAAACAGGGTCTCGCTAGGTTGATGGGTGTCTCACGACTTGCTGAGCCTGTCCTAGAATCTGCGATCCTCCAGTCTCAGCCTCCCAAGTACTGGAATTACAGGTATGCGCCACCACGCCCTGCTCTCAATGTAATTCTAAAAGTTTTGTTGATACAACAGGTCCTATTGAAAAATCTTATTTATTTAGTTAGTTATTTGCTTGTTTATTTTGGTACTAGCTATTGAATCCAGGGGCATTTTACTTCTGAGCTAGACCTCCATGCCTCTTAATTTTTTTTAATTTTTATTTTAGACAGTCTCTCACTAAGTTGCTGAGGTTGCCCTCAAACCTGTGATCCTCCTGTCTCAGCCTCCCCAGACCTGGGATTACAGGTGTGTGCCACAAGCACCTGGCTTCACCGTCTCCTATTACCATTGTCTGGGATTCTTGTTAGAAGCTACTCTGAAAATACCACTGCCGTGGTTGTCTTAGTTTAAAGAGTAAAGAGTTGCCATGGTTTCTACTTGCGTTTTGAATTCAGTTTCAAGAATAGAAATTTGCTTTTATGTAAAAGGGCTTTTAATTGGGGATATTTTCAAAGGAAGAGGGAAAAGCCCTGTAGACCTTCCAGTGCTGGGGAGGCAGCTGGCAGAGCACGCCCTGCTGGACACGGTCCCCTGGGATCTGCCCCTGATCCCCGTGCGCCCTCAGCCCAGTCATAAAGCCACAGAATGTGCAGAACAGAGCCGCTACCGGGAGACATGTTCTGGGTTCCTTCATTCACCAAACCGTTGCAAAACACCGGGCCCACCTGGAACATTTTGAAATGAAAGAAGTGCAATAAAACAAATCCAGAAATGAAATGCTTATGGTCCTTTCATATCTGCTGCATTAATAACTGCACATCTTCACAGAAGAAAAAAGAAAAGAAGAAAGGCCGGTATGTAAAATTAAAGAAAAACCCAGGATGCATAATGATAGAAATGAAGGAATCTACTTGTTAAACTCTAAAAGGAAACAAAAAAATGCACAAAAACTGTCACTACCAAGTCTGTACACAACGCTAACTACAAATCAAAGAGCAAAGAAAGAAAGGAGGTGCGTTTTTAATAATTACCACGCTCATGAGTGATGGCTGAGGAGGAGAGAATAGGATATTTACGGTAATCAAAAGGAGAGGAAATGGGGAAGAGAAAGAAGTTGAGAGTTTTTGCTTTGCTAGTTGTAAGGAGTGAAAATTCAAAATATGTTAATGAGTTTGTGTTTGTGTGTGTGTGAAAAAACCAATGTGTTGAAAAAAATTACACAAATTAAACCAACCTCATAATGAGAGAGGCAAGGAGTTCTCACATCAGCACAGGCACAGTTATTTCTGATTTGGGACTCAAAAATGTTACTGCAACCGGACATGGTGGCAAATGCTTGTAATCCCAGTTCTTGGGAGGCTGAGACAGGAAGATCTCAGGTTCGAGGCCAGCCTCAGTAAAGTAGTATGACTCTCATCAACCTATCAAGACCCAGTTTCAGCATAAAAATAAAATAGGGCTAGGGGTGTAGCTCAAAGGTAGAATGCCCCTGGGTTCAATCCCCAGTACCACAAAAACAACAACAAAAAATGTTATTGCAATCCATATGTGGCTGACGAAAGTCGGGAGCCTGCTGGGGTATCTGCTCTTCCTTAATGGGGACTGATATTAAGAGGGATTGAGAAAGAGTAATAGAATTCTGTTCGGAGACTCTGGAACATTATGTAATAATTACAGGGGAAAACACAAGTGGTTTCTAATTCTGCGATGACAAAGTCAGATTTGGGACAGATAATTCATTTCATTTTAGACATCTTATGGCTGGGAAATGCCCAGGATCTCCAGAGATGCTAAAGACGGGCAGGTACCTTGCTCTGAACCCATGTGCTCTGGGTTCTCCAGAAGGAACCATTGAACAAGAAAACCTAAGTTTAGAGTGGCGTTGGTGAGCTGTCTTCAAGGTAGCTAACTCCATGAAGTAACCATATGGCTCATGTTCCGTCACTGAAGATACATATTTCAATGGCGTGCAGAAAATAACCACACTGTACTAGCAAAGTGGCGTTTGAATATGTGTAAGTGATAAGCTTTAAAATGTAACGAGAAATATGCAGTTCCTTTTCCTACTTGCAAAAACAAAAAACACAGAGATAAAAATTGATCAGTTAAATTCCCAAATTTTCAGAAAAGCCAGCAAAGATGACAGATGGCAGATGGGAGAAAAATTCTTTTCTGAAATACGATTCGTCTGATAAAGGAACCAATGTTCCAAAACAAGTACGTTGACAAGATGACAGGCCCCAAGCAGACCAAACAAACAAAAACAGATAAACGCATGGGCCTCAGGAAATCTAAAGGAGTTTATAAATCAGACATAAACCTAAAACCAATCAAAATAAAAAATACTGAAAATAATTTTCTCTTAATAAATATTACTGAAATCAATGTACAGCATTATTCTGTTTTTGTTTTGTTTCCCCCTAGTACTGAGAATTGAACCCGGGGGCATTCTACCTCTGAGCTACACCCCAGGCCTTTTTATTTTATTTACTTATTTACTTATTTATTTATTGAAACAGGGTCTCACCAAGTTGCTGAAAGTCTTACTAAGTTGCTGAGGCTGGCCTCGAAACTGCAATCCTCCTGTCTCAACCTCCCAGATACTGGGATTGCACCGGTGTGCACCACCACGCCAGACTTTTTGCTTTAAATGCACTGTGCATGAGACTCCCTAGTTTCTACCCATGTCTGTTTGCAGAGAGAAAAATTCTAAGATGGCATGAATCGCCCTTTTTTGTGCACATTGTAAATAAAGTGATCAGAATTATGTAAACACGAACACTAACTTCTTTCATCCAACAATCTGGGCCTGCAAAAATGCTGGAGAGAAGGAGGATGGTTGTGGAAAGAGGGAGGAGGCTGGGGACAGCAGTAGATTGAGGGACCGGAAAGGATTATTATTCTATGAGAGAAGAATCAGTCTGACACTTTGCGAATGTGGCCAAGGAAAGTCAAATGTTTTCTGCTTCGGTGATCCGTGTGCTGTATGCTTTATGATAAGGGGTCTTTGACCTTGATTAGAACTTTGTCCCTTTATTAAAGCCCAACTAAGGGAAACCATGTTGACAGTAGAGCTAGGACAAGAAGTCAGTGGCTGATGTAGAAGGTCAGTTTTGGGGTGTGTCCTGTGTCCAGTAGGCATTTAATCAGTTTTAACAGCATTGTACTTCTGGGGTTGGAAAGATAATTGGCAATGGACATGTTTCAGGGAAGAAGGGGACAGGGGACGCTGTGAGTGTAGGGAGTAGTACCTGATCCTTCTTCGGTCACCATGCCAAGTCCTTCGGCTTTGTTTTGTCGCTCAAATGCATTGAGGTCTAGTACGCTACAAAAACAAGGAGAAAAATGTTTACAGGCCTAATAGGATGTGTTCTTTGTGCAGGGGTGGGGGGCAAATGCTGAAACACTACATGTCTTTGTGCTTCTTTAAGATTTTTATTGGCTGCACTGTAATTATACATCATACTGAGGGACAGGGTGATAGGAACATACATGCACACAGCTCTTAGAGCTCTTCCCTCCCGGGTCCCACCCCCCTCCCTCCCTTCTCCTGTACGTGACTTTGAGATTGGAATTGGTCATTTTCTAGACATACGGCATGATTTCGAATGTTAGCTTCTTTATGTCTCCGTCCCCTTCCTCCCTCTCCTAAATTCACTCCTTTGGAGTCTCTGCTCTTTGCCTGATGGTTTCCATGTTTCCCCATTTCGATCTAGCTTGAAATGGGAGCCAGATATGAAGGTACACTGAAACCATGCCCCAAACCAGTGGGTCCTGTCAACATTTTCCTGGCTGACTAGCCTCTCCCCAGGGTTACACTGAAAGATCCAGGTCAAAGTCTAACACTAGCTTCATAGGTTTCAGCTTGGAGAGAACATTGCAAAATTAGCAGACATACAGAAATATATATATGTATTTCTATATATAGAAATATATATTTCTATATTACATAATAATAATGGTTTTTCCAATTGAATAGCTTATTATATTAAGTTTTTATCAGGTTTCTTAGTCAAATGGTGTGTGAATGCTTTTAAATACTGTAAAATATACATGATGATAATCACAAATTAGTTGGTTAAGGATCATTTAGAAAAAAATGAAAAATGCCAAAATAACACTCAACAGATTTTTCATTTTTTTCTTTCAGAAAACCATAGAGTACTCACTTTCAAATATGTAGAATAGTTCTTCAAAGTTCCTGTAATTATAATTAGTATGTTTTTTTCAATTGCATAGTTCATTAAGTTTGTATGGGGTTCCTTGGTCAAATGGTGTATAAATGCTTCTAACTACTAGAAACGTGCATAATGATGATCACAAATCAGTTGGCCAAGGATCACTTTGAAAAATGAAAACTGCCTTACAAGGCCCAAATAAAACTCAATAGAATTTTCATTTCATTTTTTTCTCTTTTGAAAAGCCATATAGTACTCACTTTGATTCTTCAAAGTCCCTATTTAGCATGGGGAGGACTATTTTAAGACCTTAACAACACTGAATAAGTTAAGTTGGTGATTAGGACGTTGCTAGTACCCTAAAAACAAGACAGGGCCACTGCCAATGGTCTCACTTTAAAGTGTCTTCCATCACTTATACTTCGTCTTTGTGCCATTCGTCAGCGATGTCAAGCGAGGGCTCTTAAACACACACACAGCCAGGGAGCAGAGACAGGCGGAGGAGAGCTCATCCTTACCTACAGGACTGCATCAGGCCGGCCAGGCTCTGGAAAAAGCCCACGTCCTTTTTCTCCTTGAGGTAGTCGAGCATTTTCTACAGAAACAGAGAAACCACTTGGTTTGTTGGTTGGTTTGGTTTTTTTCCAAAAATTAAAAAAATAAACAACCCAAACAAGCTTTCTATTCTGGAACAAAGGTATAAGGTACCCAGAGCATACAAAGAATACTAATGTCATCTGTATACTAGCCACAGATTTCCAGGCAAAGGCGGGTTCCTTAAATAGCATTAGGAGCTGAACATTGTCACTGCCACCTGCTCAAGCGGCAGCCAGAAATTCAGTGTCTGCTATCATAGGCTCTCCACTGAAAGCACAGAAGGAATTATCGGGCTAGTCAAATTGTTCCTCTGGTCTTGGAGAGATGTCCAAATTCTGTGATCAATATTTTGGTGAAACATTCAAAATGCTGAAGTCACATGTGGCTCCATCTTGTCTGCTTGTTACGCAGCATCACTCATGCAACAGCTAGTTCTAATGTCGATTAAATGAGTTGGAGGCTTCAAAAAACTAAAAGGGTGGATAGATGGTTCCTGACTTACGATAGTTCAACTTAGGATTTTCCTTTGATGATGGCGCGACAGTAATATGCATGCTTCGAATCTTGAGGGTACGCAACCTGCACCCTAAGATGGGCTGTGTAACCGTGATGTTCTGTAGGACAGGTGGAGTGAATGCGTTTTGAACTTACGGTATTTTTGACTTATAATGAGTTTATTGGACAAAACACCATCACACGTGGAGAAGTCTCTGTTCATACAGGGTGATAGAAGGCACGTTCAAAGGTTTTAAGGAATAAAAGCTATTGCTTTTCTCCCAAGCTTTGTTTTTAGCTTTTAATGGTGTATTTTAATTATACTTCATAAAGAGGTATAGAGTGACAGGAATATGGAAGATAATGAGTCCTACTATTAGTGCTATTCTAAACAGGGCTTGGCTAAGCAGCCAAAACTTTGGTAATAATATTTTTTAGAAAAAGACAATGTAAACTAAATATGTAAGGACTACACAGTACATGCACATATATGTATATACATAAGTATATACACAAATATACATACATGTGCATGCAAATAAAGACATGTGAAATCACAGCCATTTTGAGATGTGAATAATAATTTACTAATCTAGGAAAAAAATGAAACATTAATCATTGGTTTGTTTTTAAGACAAAGGAATGTGGCTTAGAGGGTCAAAGGGAAGTGGTAGAATACATATTTGAAGTTCCAGAGAAAAAAGATACAATGTGTATAGACAGCAAGCACATATATTACAAGATCTTTCAGACTCCTTCTGGATCCAAGGATTTCTGGATACATATACCATATAATGAAAACCTCTTTTCTTTCTTTTTTTTTTTTCTTTTAGTACTAAGGGATTGAACCCAGGGGCATTCTACTGCTGAGCTACACCCCCAGCCTTATTTTTTTTGTGTCACTGGGGATTGAACCCAGATGCATTCTACCTCTCAGCTACACCCCTAGCCCTATTTTATTTTATTTGGAAACAGGGTCTCTCTAGGTTGATGACAGTCTCACTACTTGCTGAGGCTGTCCTCAAACCTGTGATCCTCCTGTCTCAGCCTCCCAAGTACTGGGATTAAAAGTGTGCACCACCATGCCTGGCTTATTTTTTATTTTGAAACAGGGTCTCGCTAAGTTGCTAAGACTTAGGCCTCGAACCTGTGATCCTCCTGACTCAGACTCCCAAGGACTGGGATTACAGGCATGTGCCGCCTCGCCTAGCTATTGAAGGTTTTTTTAAGTAAACCCTAAGGCAAGGAAAAATGCTTTTGATTCATAATTTGGAGAGATAGGCTAAGTTTTATTTATTTTTCCTTTTACAGAAAACTCATGTAGTCATGTACTATGGAAAAAGAAGGAGCTGGCTACCTCTGCCAGGTTCCACAAGCCCATGTCCATAGTTTAATATAAGGCTGGTCAGAAAATAACTCATGCTTCCATATAAAAACTCATTTCCATGGGAAAAGGCCACATTTAGACTGATATTTTTGGATATCTGGATACCATTTTATATTTGGGTTTAAGACTATCAAATGATTACTTGTTTCTTCCTATGTTCTCTCTTAGGTATTGTGGTAAATTAAAATACAGACATATGGTACACAGAAAATGAAAATGTTTACAGTAGTTCTTCTCATGATCCAATTGTTTGAAAAGTATATTATGTAAATTGGTTAAAGACATTACCTGCTGTACTGTAGAGTTCCCACCATTTAAAATAGCAATTCCAAGTTTCAGAGTGGCGGCAACCATCGGTCCAGTTTCACCTTTAAAATAAAAAATAAATAGCACTGCTTGCATCATTTCATTAACTTGCTTTACCTCAAAAAGTACACTTTTTAAATTATTATTACCTACTACAAATCTATGCTGTTGTATAGGGAAATAGACTGAGCTGTTTTCCAAAAAAATACTAAAATAATAATATTGCTTATTTTGCCATCAACATTTTTAGTATATTCTATGTAATACATTTAAGAATCAAAATTACATGAAGACAGACTACATTTGACTTTTAAGTACCAACACCTGAAATTACTAAGATCCAAAACTGGTTACGTGTATTAAAATAATATTAAAATGAATATGAGCTACTTAAAACTTTGTTTAAGGAAAATTTCTATCTTTCAACAATATATTTGATCTTTCATCATTTTAATTCATTACTTGTAATAATACATTTATAGTCTGGCACAATTAAGATGACTATTATCAATTTTAAGCTATTCGAATAATGACAGAATTTTAAAATCCAACTAGTTGTCTATCACTTAGTATATTAAATTTTATTTTGACATTATTCACCTCTCCTTAGAAATTAAAATCATCCCCATAATTTAGGGGAAGGGATGTACCAACATTTTCCTTTGCATTCTATTACAAATAATATTAAAAATATTTTCACAAAGATGATATTCCTAAGGCAAGAAAAAAATATCTGGAAATGGCTGGCTACTGAGATAAACAACTGTACTTTAATTGTTTAAAAAAGGCTCACTTAAGCCAGGCGTGGTGGCGCACGCTTGTAATCCCAGTACTTTGGGAGGCGGAGACCGGAGGATCTGGGTTCACGGCCAGCCTCAGCTCTCTCTCTCTCTCGTTGTCTCTCTCTCTCTACCTAGTGAGGCCCTCTGCAACTTCGTGAGATCCAGTTTCAAAATAAAGTATAAAAAAAATAGGGCTGGGGGTGTAGCGCAGAGGTAGAACGCCCCTGGGTTCAATCCCCGATACCGCAAAAAAAAAAAAAAAGGCTCACTTAAAACGTGTAAATATTTAAATCAAGGGTCAGGAAACAATGGCCCCAGGGGCAAAATGTAACTTCCTAGTTGTGCAAATAAAGTTTTATTGGGACAGAGCCACGCTGTTATTTTCTCTGGTGGTTTTCCTGCTGTTGTAGAACTGAATAGTTGCAAGAGACCGTGGGGCCTGGGAAGCTAAAACAATTACCCTCTGGCCTTACAGTAAAAGGTCACCAAGTGTTGTCTGCATATATGTCCCGATCACTCTGAACTACATTATGATGTGAAACTACAATGCACCAATAAAAGTATATTTTAAAAAAATAATCTTTCCAACTCCTGATGGATAGGGTCAGTCTGCCAGAGTTAAGTCATAATAGAGGATCTAAAACATAAAGAGCATACATCAAGTAAGTCATTTGAGTGAGACTGGAAAAAATAACACTAGACTCAGAAATGCTGAGAGTTGGTATTTGCAAATTGGAGATGGTCATGAACCAGCAACCCGGGGACCAGGTGGGACTGTGAGACCGAAGGCAGAGGCACACGGCGAGGGACAGGAGGACTCGGAAGCGTGGACACCAGGAGCGAGCCTCACCTTTGCTGGCGCTGATGGTCTGCAACACCATCTCCGCAGCCCCACGGTCATGCAGCCTGGCCTGCTGGTACAGGAGCTTCTGCTTCTCCATTTCCTTTTCCTGAACACAAATCCCAACCGTTTACATTGAGGCTATCAGCAAGCACGGGAGATCTGCACATGTCTAGTCATCTCTTCAAGTATGGGCTCTATGACAACATCATGGACCATTTCAACACCAACGATTGTTATCCAACAGATTGTCACATATTCAACTCTCTTTTTCCCCCCTTTTTATTTTTCATGATAGACTTTTGGTGCAGGTTTATCAGGATGGATTTTTTTTTCTCAATTGTAATGGTCGGATTAATCCAAAGCCTGTATTCACGGTTTTGTACTTCATCATTGAAACTTGCACTTCCCGACTTATACATCTGTGCATAAGCGGATCAGGTTTTTGATCATCTGCTAAGTCATGGCCATAACTTGATACTGCTCAGCAAACGGCTTGAGTTGCAAGGTCTCACGGGGTCACAGGGAGACATCAACGGAGACGTCTTGGCATTTAAGCAAAATGGAAAGCAGGTCATGATCGAAAGGTAGGCTTCCACTGACTTAGAATTCGGTTCTCCCCGGTCTCCCCCAAAGAATAAGAGAAGCAGTGTGCCTTTATATTTTTGTATTCTCTGGTGGGTACAAACGATACTGCATGGTACTGCTAGAGCCATGGCCGGAGGCCGTTCTTTTCCACGTAAGCTACCACTGCGAACACAAAGGAAGAAATCGAAGTAAAATATAAAGGCACAGCGGGTTCAGGACTGGCGGGATCATTCGCCTGAGCAATCCAGTTCGCTGGAGAATTGGGACAGAACCAAGCAGTACAAGTGGCAGACTGAAAGTTGCATAGAGCCCTGTGACAGCGCGTCCATCAAATGGCGTGATAAAGAAGCTCAGTCAATGGGACATGAAACGCTCAATTAGTATCATGTCCGTCAACACAACGGCCAAAACAGATATATGACCTACGAGCTGCAGCAGAAGTAGCCAGGGGACAGCTTTGCTGCCGTAAACTTTCCATCCAAAGTACGGAAAAGAGACACTGGGCGATGGAAGAGGTTTAAAAAATGAAGGCTTGCTAGTTACGGAATATGAGAAATCAACTCAAAGAAGAGGGGGGAAAGAAATGGGCTCAAACAAATGAAAAAGAAAGAAAGAAAAGAAACCTTTAAATCAAAAGCAACCAACACAGACATTTACGGTTACCAGAGACTTCTCGCCGAGGCTGGTAAATTTGTTTCTTAAATCTTTGATAATATCGTGCTGCGAAAACAAAATTGATCAGGGTTTTGTTTTTTCTCCACACTATAGTTAAGGCTCCTGGGGTTAAATTTTAGGGTTTGTTTTTTTCTTTTTCTTAAATTATGTGATAGGCCTAAATGGAAGCAGAGAAAAGAAAGAAAGAAAAAAAAAGAGGCAGCTTGCTTCGTGTGCAGCCATGCTGAGTCTAAAAGTTTTGCCTTCATGTTTAAACCTCTTCCTGTGAAGTCAAAAAAAAAACAAAACAAACGAAACCACACAGACACACAAAACCATACTGCTGGTACGACACGGTTTCAGCGAAACTGAAAGACCCTTGGGTGTGCTCTTCGGGTATTGTTGAGCGATATTGGATTTTTTCCTTTTAGACCCAACAATCTTTTACTTTCTTCCCATTGCTAGAACTACAAAATGGAACTTTGGCCTACAACTTAACCAATTCTTCCTTGTGAAAGAATTTTCCAGTAAGAAAAACAATAAGAAATTCACTTAGGGACCGGTCCGACATTTCCACTAACTAAAGAATCTTAAGTGTTAGAAACTGTGGTTTTTTTGCCGACCGTCAATAGGACACACAGCAGTCAGGAAACCAGAGAAGGAACATGGCAGCGGGCCATGCACTTTTGAGGCAGAAAAACCAAGCAATTAGCTTTTTGGAGCACAAAAATGTGCTCCAAAAGTGGGCAGCTGGGTTCAAGATTTGCCAGGACGGCTTGCAGGATGGATCCAAGGTCTGATCTGAGTACCTTCTTCCTTAATAGACTCCCTGGACAAAGAGCATACCTATTTTTCTTATCTGGCACCTAAATTTTAATAGTAATAAATATTTGGGGGATAGGGGATGATTTGGAAAAAAACATTGAGCCAAAAATAAGTACTGATATAAAAGCAGAAAAAAAAGCCATATTTCAGAAGGAGGGATCAAGCCAATCCCTCTCTTGAATTTCCACTTTGTTAGGCTGAGTTGGAGACTTTTCCTTCAGATTTCTGCACTATGACCTCTTGCCTGCACTTGATCTCTTGGAGGGCTGTTTCTGGGCATATAATTTAATTTTTGCATTGGGAAATTTTATAACATAAGAAACATAAAACCTGGAAAATGAAGTCAGAATGACTTCAGACTCTAACATGATATAAAGTGATGGATTATATGGAAAGAAAAAAATTTGTTTCGCTTTAAATTTACTGCATATTAGCTTCTCTAAGCAAATTGAGGATAGATCTTTTCAAAGCATCTTAATCAGGGACAAGGAATATTGAAATCACCTTTTTTTTTTTGCGGTACCTGGGATTGAACGCAGGGGTGTTCTACCTCCGCCCTATTTTTTTATACTTTATTTTTTAAACCGGGTTTCACGAAGTTGCGGGGGGCCTCAAAAAGGAGAGAGAGAGAGAGAGAGAGCGCGAGCTGAGGCTGGCTGCGAACCCGGATCCTCCGGTCTCCGCCTCCCAAAGTACTGGGATTACAAGCGTGCGCCACCACGCCCGGCTGAAATCACCTTTTTAAACATAGGGTTCCCTCTTTCACCCCAGTTTTTGCCTAATCTGCCAAAGGGTCTTAGATAAATACCATGATGCCTTCAGCATGCAGTTTAGTCTTTAAATTATTCCAAGGTTAGAAAGGAAGGTTAAAAAAATGAGAGCGAGCAGCTTCAAATTTCAGTTTTCTCTAGGCAAAAAGTTCTGATTCCCAAGAGAAACCAAGAATCATCAGCTCTTACTCTGTCTCTTCAAGGTTAAGTGGTCCTAAATCGGATGAATGTCAAATCCCCTGCCTGTGTTGAAGGGAAGTATTCTGCATCATTATTTACTTTTGGTGTAAATTTGGTAATAAAATGGCTAATATGCCTTCATTTTGTCTAAAAGCATCTCAAACTTCAACGCTTGGTGGGGAAAAATAGAAAGACCCCAAGAAAAAAAATCATGTGTTTTTTCAATAACTTGCCTTAGATGAGGAAAACAAATATTGAAATGAGAAAAATAAATTAGAACTGCTTCTTGTGCCTTGATGGAGGAAATCGTTTCTCCCGCAAATGGAGATGAGACATTATTTTATTTTAATATTTATTTTTAAATTTGAGGGTTCTGGGGATTGACCCTAGGGACATTCTATCTCCAAGCTACACCACCAGCCCTATTTTATGTTTAATTTTGAAATAGGGTCTCACTAGGTTGATGAGAGTCTCACTACTTGCTGAGGCTGTCCTTGAACCTGCGGTCCTTCTGTCTCAGCTTCCCAAGTACTGGGATTAGAAGCGTGCGCCACCACGCCCAGCTGAGACGTTATTTTCAACTGGGTGGACTGATGACAGAGGCCATTCGTGTTGTTTCTGAAGGACTTTCCTCAGTTACGTGGACAATGATGGTGTGGCATATGCTCCTCACAGGCTGAGGCCACCAAGTGTCACACCAAAGAGCCCAGCTGATTTCTTTCTTTGTATTTCTAAAACTCAGCAAGAGTTCCATAGTGTTTTCCTCTTTAAATTGCATGTGGAAGCAAGCTATAATCTAAGATGACAAACTTCCAGGAACTGAACTCCCCCCTTTTTTTTTTTGATACTAGGGATTGAACCCAGGGGTGTTCTACCTCCAAGCTACACCCAAACCCTTTTTAGTTTTTATTTTGAAACAGGGTCTCGCAAAATTGCTGAGGGTCTTGCTAAAAGCTGCTGAGACTGTCCTCGAACCTGCGATCCTCTTGCTCAGTCTTTCAAGTACTGGGATTAGAGTCGTGCACCACCACACCTGGCTAGGAACTAAACCCTTAAAAAATTTTTCCCATAATTTACTAATCTTATAAGTTAACCTCAAATATTCTTATTTCACATCTTAAATATAGTCAATCTACAAGGTGATATTGAATCTCAATATCACCAGCCCCTCAAAAAGACTAAAAAATTCAATTTGATAACTAAGGGAATAAAAGGGGATAAATGTGAAAGGAAATAATAATAATAATTTGGTTTATAAAACAAGAAGGCCGACTCAGACTAAAGAAAGACAAAACCATAGCGAAGAGCCCTATTCTACACTTCAATTAACTTTATTCTTCTTTCCAGTTCCTGAAACTATAGATTAGCCATGTCTATATAAAGCTGACTCATGGTTATAGGAATATATATATATATGTGTGTGTGTGTGTAAGATTATAACTTTCCATAATAATGGATGGTTTCCAAAAGTTTTAAAAAAATAAATGAATGTGCATGGAGTTTCTTAGGAGAAAAGATTTATGAGGATAGGAGCCATAACGTTTACTTTGTTTTAACCAGAAAACTAGTACACAAAACCAGTATCCTGAACATCTAGTAAGTTCCCTACACTAGAAAATTTGAATGGATAAATAATGTGTGATCACAAGCTAGAATATTATGAACGTTACCTTTTAGTTTGAAGAGCTACAAAACCAGTACAATGTGAAAGCATATTTAGTTTGTTTTCAGTCTATGATCCAATGGGTCTTCAGAATTATACTAACACAAACAAATAATAACTATCACATTGTGGCTTTGGCTTACTTAGTCCTTTGTACCTTTCATTATTACCCACTCTCTTTGCTGCTGAACTTTCAAATGGCATACTAGCCTTCCAGAGTTTCAATTCGCAATAGGATGAGCATCGTTTCTAATGCTCTCTATTTAACAAAAGGACGGAAGGACGAAAAGAAGGAAGGAGGAAAAAAAAGTATCTTTACCAAAGCAAACTTTGTTTAAACAAAAAGTTCAATCAAAGTTTTACTAACATGCTCAGACAACAGAAACACAAAACCAGAGACGTGGGCTGCAGGGAACGTCCTGGAGGGGCTGAAATTTAACTGTATCGTGTGATTTTTATGCCTCGCTTCTTCCAATACCATATATGCCTGCATTTGGAGTGGAATATTGTTTCCCTTTGATTCAGCATATTTGAGAAGTCATTTAGAGCTTCCTTAAAGCTGTAAAACACAGCTCAGTTGAAATGGTTTTCTATCAGGGCCCAGTGAACAAGGTTTATTCTATACCACACAAAGTTCTACTAATACGCTATGAAAATGTGAGAAAGAATAAGCCTATAATCAAAAGTTATCAAGTTAGTAAAGTTAAGCTCATCATTAAAGGGAATGTGCATTAGTTAGCTTGAGCACAAAATTTATTTACAATAAGCTTTCTTTACCCATGTATTTTTTTTTTTTGCTTTAAAATCCTTGAATATAGAGAGCCAATGTTACGCCATCTTTTCTGCACTGGCATAGCCCGAGAAAGGCAGAATCAGAGCAGCCAGGTAACCGATGGCCACTAAAGATATGAACCTGCGGTTAGATCAAGGTGCAGACACACTGTTTTATCAGTTAGTAGGAATTGAGACTTGAGGGCAATTTTCATCAGAGAATAGATCAGGACTCGTTACTTGGAGCTTCAGAACTCACTACAACCCTAGTGTCTATGGTTCTCAGTTTTCATAAGTGGTCATTAATCCTAATTAATTAATGATGAGTAATTGTTAGTCTTGACCCAAATCAATGCTGGACAAACCGCTGTCCTCTGAGAACTTACTACATTTCCCCATTCCCTGTCAAGTGTTACCTATTTAGCTCGAAGGAGGTTTTTTCTGCAGACCGTCTCCCAGGATACAAATTCCTCCACTCCCGCAAATACTTGGCACACATCCTAGGTTAGACCATCCGTAGGTGGTACCTGTCCAGCTGGACTTTATTGTGTAAATTCTTAAATAGTTACTTTCAACTGCTGAAGACATTTTTTATTATATCACACATTGTACAGGAGAAGTTTCTTTATGGGCTTCTGACTGGTTTTATAGTAGGGAAAGTGGAATTCATTAAATGTAATTGTAACAGCAAATACTTATATAGGGCTCATTATGTGATAAGGTGATACTCTGAATGCCCTATATGTATTAACTAAATTAATCCTCACAATGGCCCTATGAAGTAGACACTATAATTATTCAGATATATACACATGGGGGAAATTGAGGCCTGAGCCCCAAGCCCAAGTGGAGGAGCTGGGATTGCAACACAGGCAATTCATCTGAGTGTCTGGGTTCCTAATTTGGTCAAATGAAAGCTTCAACTGGGATTGTTTTACAAATGGCAGCATATAAAATCAAATTACTGTGCATGTGAAAAACGGAGCATTCTATATTTAAATATGCATTTTATATATGGCTTGGCACTTAGGTCTACATATTTATATACATGAATCAGCATATGCAATACAGAGGACTGTGCTTTCTGGCAATTTTTTGGGTACCAGGGTCTGCTCTCTCCACACCTACACCACTTGCCTTGCTTCTGAGCCACAGTGGCCCTAGGAGTGATTGATACCATCTACTGGTTATGAAAGCAGCCTGCTACCATCAGGACCAGGCACCAAGGAGACCCCCTGGCTGATGGATGGGAGAGATGCTACTCTTGGGCACCAAACAGGCTGTACCCAAAGGGTCTCACGCTGTCTGAGGGCTGCCTGGCAGAGTCAGTTAATATCAGTAGGACCAATGAAGAAATAAACCCCGGTGACCCAGATAAGATGGGAGATTCTCATCTTTCCTCACCAGAGCCACAGCTCATGATGCATGTAGTCTCTCTGGAGGCCAGACACACGGCTCAGCAACCATCTCTACTGTTGAATAGCCACGGCCAGCTCAAAAACAGACTATCTTTGCCCCCTCCCTCTCCTTCCTTACACCACAGTTCTTTTTCCTCTCAGTCTTACTTTCCTGGGATTAAAACACCCCAATCTCAATAAAGTGTTACTAGCATGTAAGCTTTGGGTCTACATTTTCTAGGAAACCTGGGCTAAGATGTGTGATGATTATTGGAGATCAATAATTTCACATATAAAAATTAATATGTCAAATAGTGTCAGTATTAGCCTCTAAAATTTCTTCCCCTTTCCTCTGTACAATAGTAACCTAGAAGACCATATTTGGGGTACATAGAGCTTTTGTGGTAGAAACTAAAGAACTGTCTATTTTCTTGATAAATGGAATAATGGTTCAATATTTTACATCCAAAGCTATATATTCAATTTTTAGGCATTTAAGGGTTCTCTTTGCTAAGTGAACCCATTCAAAGTTCAGATTATGTAGCTCTTGGGGGGAAGTACATTTTATAACCAATTCATTCTGTCAGAATTATTAAAAACTGGAATTCTTCAAAATTAGATCTTTAGAGGGGCCATACAATGGTTCTTTTATCACTGGGACAGTGCCATATCATACCAGCTCTCAAGAAACTTGGGCTGTAACATGATTCATTCACGCATCATATGCACAGTTTGAAGTAGGAGCTGGGTACTGGCATGTTCCCAGGTGTGATATCAGGTGAGTTACACCAGAGGCCCATCTAGGTGAGAATTTGCTGGTCCCCTACGCTTCTGTTACAGGATGTCCACTCTGCCACAGGCAATATTTAGCGTTTAGGACACAAACTGTCCTTAATCCAAAGTACTGAATAATAGGACCTCGTGAGAAAATTCATCTCCAAGTTAGAAACTGGGCATTTGCCAAAGGAAGATGCAACTTGCCTAATATTTGAGAAAGATGGCCAAGAAGATAACACTCCATCCCTCTCATTTACCTAAACCCCAATGTCATTAATTTAGGTTTTCATTGAGTAATAAATCTGCATTACAGCGCCCAATATTCCACAGAAACGCTTTCAACTGGATTTTTGGCAGGGGTAATAGAAGAAGCAACAATTTGAGAAACCATGTGTTAAAACATGTGGTCCACTGCAGGACCACAGCTCTTTTATGATCTTGAAGAGGAAAAAAAAATTCATCATGCTCAGAAAAAGGAACTAATGTGACTTCAAACATGATTGTTTCTCTGTTATTTTGATTATCATTTGCTTTGGCTCATGAAAAACTTAAAAGCTAAACAAAGCCCTCAACGGCAATTAACTTTTTGGGTAACTGGCAAAATATGTCTTACTTTTTCCATCACATTTAACTGTCCTTTTCATGGTTTTAATATGGAAGTAGCCACAAATAAAAAAAAACAATTAAATATGCAATAAGGTAATAAGGAATTGTAAGAAAGCATGTTTGCATTATATTATAAACAGGGAACTAAGTTTTCATACGATATCATATCAATGTAACATACGTAGAAAACGAAAAGAGCTGGCAAATACTTGGCATTCCAATCCTCTTGAGCTATTTTTCATGTTTCTTGAGTTATCCTGTATTCTTCATGGAAAATTTCCTCATAATACCACATTCTTTTTTTGTACAAAAGGTTGAACCCAGAGACATTCCATTTCTGAGTTACACCCCAGCACTATTTTGTTTTTTGATTTTGAAACAGGGTCTCACTAGGTTGCTGAGGCTGACCTCGAATCTGTGATCCTCCTGTCTCAGCCTCCCAAGTACTGGGATTACAGGTGTGCGCCACCACACCCAGCTCACATTTCTTAGTATAACTACCTCTTTATCCTTCTTAATGTCTTAGTTGAATACTTTACAGATAAAGAATTTAAGTCAATATTAATAATCAGTCATGTGATAAAATTAATTTACCACACACTTTTTCTTTCCAAACTTATTTAACATCGTTTGTTATGAGTTACTGAAACTGCCAAATAAATGAAAACTTCCACTATCAGATTAATATACAAATTATATCAAACAACCAGTCATCTTAATGTAAAACCTCTGGTAGACTACTAAACTTAGAACAAAAGTGATAATCCAACTGTCTGGTTAGATTTTGAGGAGTTTTGTTGGCATTACATACTCAGCCTTGGAACCTTGGACCAGAGTATCTTTATAGAAGATTGACTGTATTCAACTCTGGTTTTCATCTGTGTAAGCTTTCTCATAGTTTATTCACAGAACATGTCTTTTGCAAAGAATAGCATGCTACAAAATTAGGCATAAATAATAAGTGTAGTCACCCATGACACGAAGATCAGTAAAACAACTGGTTTGGAAGTGAAAATTCCTCAATTTGGTCTACTGTGTTACACACAAGTAGTCATCATCAACAACTTTAAAATCCTTTCTCATGCTGGGGTAGTCACAACTGCTAATCTGTGTCCCCTATTTGGAGATTAATTACCAGGTTTCACCATGACATGAACTTGTCCACCATTCTAAATCCAAAGGCAGCACTTTCTCTCTGGTAAGGCTTTGGACCTCTCCTGATTCTTGTCCTTAAATGGCTTGAATCCTACACTCGGAATACTAGGATTCCACTGCCAGCCATCCCTAAACTTCTTTTCCTGAAGAAGGACCCTTTTTGAAGTCACTACATTTGACCCTACTTACTAAGTTGGATTTGCTTTTATATCTCCCTAAAACTGCCTTCTTCTTTAGAAATAAAGTCATTTTCTTGACCAGCAACACCTGTTCATCCCGGCCTGTTCTATCCACCCTCAGTCTGTAGCTATCAGCACACTGTAAGGCCTGAACTTTTGTGCTTAGAGGGAAATGAAGTCTTTGGTTGATGCTAAGAGGTTGTTTCATGATTTCCTAACTCAGTAAGTCACAGGAATTCTGAGACAATCAGTGATTAAGAAACAAAATCTATCAAATTATTATTGAACCCATCATCATCTATCATGTAAGTTCATAATATGTTATTGTTAGGCCCACAGTAGGTCATTAATCATCATATCCATCATTATTGGAGCTGTATCGGATAGTATCTTCATGTGCTCAGATTTTAAAATTTACAAGGATCAGGATATGTTATACGAACAATATATTCCTCCAAATATAATAGTGAGTCAAAAACATTACAATCTGTTTCTTCCAAGTAGATTTTTCATGACAGTCTTTAAATCATTTTAACAAAAAAATCTGAAATTATCATAAGTACTCTCTAACCTGGGATGGTTATGACCAGGCTTCCTATTAAATAATCCCATGAAAATAAAAAATTAATCTTAACAGGACCCAGGTTAAAGTTAAAAAAATATTGTAATTCTAGATCAAAATGGTTTCTCTTATCCAATTTTCCCAATCAAATATTTAAACTATTAAGAGATAGAAACAGTCATCTGGTTCTTCCCTTTCGTGAAATGCCAAAATCAATATCAAAATCATGGGAGGTAATCTCCAGGTACTAACACCACAATGGAAAGCAGGCTTCTGTCCAATCTCACCATCCATACCACTTACCACGTCTGTTCTCAAGAAACAAGACTGGCCAAAGAAAAGGAAAAAAAAAAAAAACACCAAGAGGGATATCTGATGCCAGAGGCTACACCAAAAATTCCCTTAGATAAAACTTGAACTCCTCTAAGGCTGTACTCTTATCTGCAGCACCATCTGCAGCTCAAAGTTAGCATGGAGGATAAAATTCCAAATCACGAGTCATTTCAATTGCCAGAAGAAGAAGCAAGGCAGGGAGACTGAAGGGACCAATCGCACCGGAGCTTCCAACTTGCAGAAAGATTTTTCAAGACGTTTGATTACAAAAAGAGTCCAAGATGTTGGGTCTAACAAAGGTCAGTGTGACAAGAAACCAAACGCAGACCCAGACAAATACACACATATACAGGACTTTACCTTGCTGCGTTGGGATCCTGTGACCTTAAGGAAGGATGAGGACAAGAAGCAAAATAGCAATAAACAATTGCTCGGAAGACAACCGATCGACCATTAATGGTGTGCACTTCAGGAAAACATCATTCTTTGCTGTTCATGGCTCATTCTGATTGACCTGGCTCCTCACAATAAAGATGGAGTTGAGGCTAAGCACACGTATATTAGAAAAGATTATAGGAAATTTCTTCTAGGAAATTGAGAGGAGGGCATTTTTTTTTCAGCCAGCAATAGTCATGAGTTATTCTTCAATTTGGTTGTTTCTATGTTTTTTTTTTTATACAGTGCCTTCAAATGCTGCAGAAATGCTCATACGAATGATTCCCGGAAGTGGCGCTGACTGCTCTAAGTTCACTCCTAGGTTTCATGTTTTGTGGGTCTGTCAAAATTAAAGACTCATTGCTGGCTACTGATTTATTTCTGGAACTTCTAACTCAAAGTCCAGACATGTAAACTAATAGGAAAAAAAAAACACCTAATATCTATTTCCTTCTGCTAAATTTCTTTGTGAAAATTCTAAAAAAAAGGCAAAAAACAAAAAATAGAGTGGTAATTAGCAATAGCTAGCTATTCTCCTAAAAAGCAAATAAGCACTATAAGCAAAGGGGTAAAATAATATAGTCACTTTTCTTCCGGCTAATTACTAGGAAGCAGCATTTCAAATGATACATCGAAAAAGCTGAGGCTGTTTGAGAAAAGAATTGTAAACTAGAACCTGGTCCTAGGAATGTATGCACGCCTACCTCATGCAAGCAATCTGCACCCTGTGCCACCGTCTACATATGTGCAGGCAATGAGTGACCAAATTGGGCAGAAGTTCAGAGGCCAAATCTTGAAGACTTCAATCCAGGAGGAGAGAGAAATACCAAAGCAAGGGCGGCATTAACCACTTGCTGACATGGTGCTCTGTTGGGAATTCCTGACCCCAACACCCATGAGATGACAGACTGGACGCAGTCTCATCTCCGAGGGCTCTCAGGACCACTCATTCTGAACATATGGGCTTTGTGTTATGAGTCAACTAAGCTATGTCCCTGGGTCTCGACTTCAGCAAATGTTCGGACTCGGGTTTGTCTGTCCAGCTCTGACATGCAGTCCCTCCACACAACAAGCTGCAAGAAGCCATGAAGCACGGAACAGAAAGGTCAGTTATAAGCTATGGAACAATGTCCCCCACGGGAAAGGCCGTTCTAGAAAGATCGAGCTTACTTCGAAACTCTTCACTTCCTCTTCTCCATCATCGTCCTCCTCGTCGTGACAACTCTGAGAGGCATAAACAAAACAAAACAACAAAAAAAGAAGTAGAGGAGAGTAGGTTGAGGCAGAAAGGAGAAGGTATTTAACTGAGAACAACCAAATGCTTTGTATTAATCATCAACATGTTTTAAAAAATATGTATATACTCATTTGTATACATATAGCAGGTTACTATATATAGCATATTATTATAGATTCATTTATATATATACATATATATAGCAGGTTACTTTATATAGCATATTACTATAGATTCATTTATATATATAGCATGTTACTATATATAACATGTTACTATATGTTATCTCATAACAGAGTATATTATCAGATCTAATAATTAGACACGATCAGTGAATTCATAGCCTGAAAGAAAATTATATCCTATATATATATTATGTTTTACAAAATTAAAATATTAAATTACCTATTTTATAAGCCCATACCAGACAACACAGACTACTTATTCATGCATTTGCCTTGTTCAAACCAACCTGCAAACCTTCAAGTCTCTCGTCTTTTGGGTTACGACAACGCACTAGTACAGGTGCAGGCAGTAGCCATTAGTTAAAACTAAGAGAAAGTAATATCCATAAATTAAAATGATTCTTATAATCCTTTTGGTTTTTAAGTTTACTTTTATTATATTTTGCCTAAAGGAATAAAGGGAAATTCTGTTGTTGATATTACTCTCTTTTTTGGGGGTACTGGGGGTTGAACCCAGGGGCATTCTACCTCTGAGCTACACCCCCAGACCTATTTTAGTTTTTGTTTGGAAACAGGGTCTCACTAAGTTGTGGAGGACCTTGAGAGGTGGCTGAGGCTGGCTGCAAATCTGCCATGCTCGATTCTCCTGTCTCAGCCTCTCAAGTACTGGGATCACAGGCATGTGCCACCGCACCCAGCTGTGGATATTATTCTTTCTGTATAAAAATGATAAAACTGACTGTCCTATTATTTTCCTCAGAAATGACTCAGGAGTTGCACTGAGTCACGCATGCTTATCTAATTCACAGAGATGGCAGTCCTGCTTGCTAAGCAGGCAGCGGGGAGTGGTGGCAGTTGGGGACATGGGCTCAGGAGACGGCGTTCCCAGCTCCACCCAGAGGCTGACAATTATTAGCTATTCAGCGATGGCTAGTTACTCCATCTCTCTGCCTCACTTCCTTCAAGATGGGAATAAGGAAAAGAATATCAATTACTTAAAGGTTCACACAGTATACGTAAAATATTTGCTATGTAGGAAAAAGTGCCCTCAAAATTATGAGCTTTTTTTCTTGGCGTGTGTGTGGTACTGGGGATTAAACCCAGGGGCATTCTACCTCTGAGCTCCACCCCCAGCCTGATTTTTTATTCTTTATTTTGAAACAGGGTCTCACTAAGTTGCGGAGGCCTCACTAAGTAGCTGAGGCTGGCTGCGAACCCGGATCCTCCGGTCTCAGCCTCCCAAGTACTGGGATAACAAGTGTGTGTCATCACGCCCAGCTGTAAGTTTTGAATAAGTCTCAGCTGCTACTGCCATCACAATCTGGAATTTGGAGTGTCATGGTGACCAAAGAAAACTGGTCAAGGAGCTGTACCTGCAGGGCGAGGAACTTGCAGCCATTCAAGTTTAGACCTTTCCAACCCTTCTAAGTTATTTCACATGTAGGGTAAGCACTCCATGCATTACTGAGGGGCCCAGAGGCAAAAGGTAAAGTGTAAGTTACAAATCAGAACAACCCTTTTACTCAGAGTCCTCCCAGTGGTGTGGAAATGAATTGGAGACAGGAGGGAGGGTACAAAATGTGATACGTCCACCGACTGGGTGATAAGAGTCTAAAAGGTGGTTCACAATCTTTCATTCATTTGACAAACATGGAACAAGCATCGCGTGGGACATGGTTTGCAGAGGAAGAAATAGAGGTGGTACACAGACTTGTGACAGTTTCTCTGGGTGGGTAAAGATTCTGACGGATGCAAAACTATACCGGAGCCACAAGACAACTCTAAGAGACTTCCAGCAACATTTTTAATGCACTGGACAGACAGAGAAGGATTTGTAGGCACAGGAGAATGGTCTTCAATAGCACACTGCATCTGTGTAATATATATATAAATACACACACACACGCACACACACACACATATATATATATATATATATATATATATATATATATATAATTCTAAGTAAACAGAGAGTGATATTAGTCCCAAAACACAGGATTCGGCTTTCTGGATCAGGACACTAACTTCTAGGCTAGCAAGAGTGGTGCCTTAGCCAGGAAGGAAAAAATGAATACACTGTATACATAAATGGAGTGTGGAACTGAGAATTTAATGAAAAAACAGAGAAAAAGAAAATGGAGACAACTTGAGACCATTTTATTTATCCAAAATAAAATTCGAAATCAACAGTGAGAGCAAAAATAGAACTTCAGCTTGCTGCTACCTGCTGGGAATTTCATTCTAAGAAAGATGAATATTAAATAGGTTCTTTGGTTGCCTTTCTGAGGGTCTCGCTCCTCTGAAGATTAAGGAAGCAAGATTGGAAACTTCTATATGGATTTAAATCTGACTAACAGAGAGTTATTGGGTGAGGGAGGTAAGAGAAATGTCCTCAGAAAGTGAGGTGGCGTTTTATCATTTTAGCCAACAAAAAAATAGAACACTAAGCATTAGAACACTAAGCACTAAGCATTTTAAGATATCGTGTACCTTAAATATTTCTAGAAGTTACTAAGAGAAGGAAAAGGGAAAGGATGAAAGGGTTTCCTTAGCCATAAACTCAAGAGTGGAAACATTACTAAGTGTTTAAAATCGATGATGATGTCATTATAGATGTTTCCCCCTGGGTACTTTATTTAACTTGGTGAAACCACTCCATTAAGACAAAGGAGACATTGTGAGAAATAAAACAAGGGTGGTCATGATGGGGACACCACTGTGGCCCTCCACAGCAAACTCAGTAGGTGGGAAAATGGTGGCAACGACAGACTGACGGAATGCACTGGAATTTTCCGGCATGCTTTTAAAACAGGAAGTATACATGGCAGAAGTAGGTGGTTGTAAAGGTAGGCAGAATCAAGAGAATTTTAGCCTAGAGTTTAGAATAAAGTGTGACTTCAAAAATACAACATTTTTACATGGTTTTTCAAGTCACTGCCAAAGCAAGGAGAATGAGGATCAGTAAGCACATGACTTAGAGCAGATGCTATGACAATAACCACAGAGAGGATGTGCAGACCTACTCATCGGCTCCTTCATTTCAAAATGAGCCGCTGAAGATAGGCAATTTTAGATACAGAAAATACTTAGCCAAGATAAATGAAGATCAAGACCCCGGTTGAATACCGTTTTAAATTCACCTGGCTGACAAACATCAATGTCATAATATCAAATACTGGAGAGGATGTGGACATACAATCTCTCTCTCTCTCTGGTGGATGGTACTGGGGATTGAACCCAGGGCCATTCTGCCTCTAAGCTATACCCCCAGCCCTATTTTACTTTTTTTTTTTTGAAAAGGGTCTCACTAAGTTGCAGAGGGCGCTGCTAAGTTATTAAGAGTCTTAAACATTGATGGTAGGAATATGAATTAATGCTATAACTTTGGAAAATAGTTTGATATATCCTATCACTTTTGTGTAATAGGGAGCATGATTAAGAATAGGTATTTCAATCCTTGTTCATATTAGTGAAAACACGGATACAACACAAGAGCTTATCGATAAAAAAGCAAATAAATAAGGTATGCTACATCTGCCCAGAGGAATAGAATATAACAGTCAACGCAAATAAACTCCCGCAACACACAAAAATAAGGCAGAATCTGAGGAAACAGTATTAATGAAACAGGTACACCCCGGCAGATGACATGTAACATACTGCCCTTTTAAAGGTTAAAAACGGGTGACTCTTAAAATATATTTGATAAATATATCGATAAATGAAAATCACGTAAAAGGAAAACCAAGGGCATTTTGAACATGAGTTTAGTCTGTTATCTTCCTTGAGTAGAACGTAGGGCTGGGTTAAGGAGTGAACCATTCATACGTTAATCAAGACCTTGGCTTTCCCTGGGGGTGTGAATTATGAGTAGTTTCTACATGGTAAATGACCAAGAACCGGGTGCAGTGTTGCACAGGAGGCTGAGACATGAGGAGTGCAGGTTCTAGGACAGCCTCAGCAACCTAGTGAGATTCTGTTCAAAAAAGAAAAAGAACTAGAAAGGGCTGGGAGTGTAGCTCAGAGGTAGAATACCCCTGGGTTCAATCTCCAGTACCACTCCAGTACCACACACGCATGTGCGTACACACACACACACACACACCTAGGAAAGAGTCAATAATGAGAATCTATCATGAATCCAGAGTTATGAGTAACCAAATTCTGTGACTACTGTTAAAGAATAAAAATGGAAAATAACAACCTAAGAAAGAAATAATGCTTCCCGAGGACCTGCAATGAAGGGAGACGAGGAAACCTACAGCCCTGGAACAAAACTCAAGGCAGGCATGGCCATGTGTGGATGCGGAAAGACAGAAAGACCTCGAGTTCTGAGAAACCACCAGGCGCCGCCGTCAACCCTGGGCTGCTGGTGTTCACAATGAGGAAAGGCAGCTTCCAGCAACTTCTTGCGAAGAAGCTGGAGCTCAGTCAGCAGCAACATTCTAGAACAGCTTATCAAGCAAATAACTGAGAGCACTTAACAATCGTTGACCACTTGAGCACTGGCGTGCTTAGCCATCACAGTGCATCTTGATTTCTCCAAGTATCTCACTTGCCAAACTTTGACAGTGTTATTAAAGGTTACGACTGAAGTTCACTCCCATCAGTATGTCTTGATTTCTGTATCTCATGACAACATGTATGGAAAATGTGAAGTTTTAAAAAATTATGGTTCAATGGATTCAAAATAAGACAGCCTGACCAGTCTGGGAAAGGGTCAAGAAATACTACCACAGGATCCAGCTATACCCCTCCTGGGTACTCATCAGAAGGGAATAAAGTCGACATACGAAGGAGATACCTGCAGGCCCATGTTTATTGCAGCGCTGTTCACAATAGCCAAGCTATGGAATCAGCCTGGGTGCCATCAACAGATGAGTGGATATAGAAAACAGGATATACAAACCCAAGAGAATATTATTCAGCCATAAAAAAGGATGAAATCATGTCATTTGCAGGAAAGTGGATAGAAATGGAGGATTATGTTCAGCAAAATAAGCCAGACACAGAATGACAAGTACCACATGTTTTTTTCTAATATGTGGAAAATTAAAAAAAAAAAAAGATGACTTGGGGGTTAGGGAAGGAGACTGTGGAGAGGAGGAGAGAGAGGGAAAATAGGGTAAAAAGGAGGGCAGGCATGATCAAAGCATGATTTACGCATGTGTGGAAAAATCACAGCAAAACCCGTTAACTTGTACAATTAATATGCATTCATAATTATAACAAAAATAAATAAAATAGCTAATATAAATACAATAAAATACAATAAAAATAAATACAATAAAAATATACAATACAAATACAATAAAAAAGAAAGCAATAATTACTCAACAAGTAAAAAGTTGAGATCTATGTGCCTTAGGTTTCTAAGATTTAACAGTATTTTAACCCAGAAATACATAGTTCTTTTTACCCTTTTTCAAATGGAAATCATTTCCCTTTGTTAAAATTAAATATTAAAATTAGGAAAGGGCCTTATTTACCTTTGCCATAATGTCTGCATAAGCCATATATAAATAATCTTCCTCCAGTTTGCTATGGAAAACAAGAAAAAAAAAAACATGGATTTTTGAAGTAGAAGACTAGTCCTGTTTGAACATACTATCGTCGCACAAAATTACATTTGTGTGTTATTTTCCAACTAGTATGTCATTAGAATTAAGTGAATATAAAACTTACACAGTAGTGAGCATTCAAAAAATATCTTAGAGCCGGGCATGGTGGCACACGCTTGTAATCCCAGTACTTGGGAGGCTGAGGCAGGAGGATCAGGGTTCGCGGCCAGCCTCAGCTACTTAGTGAGGCCCTCCGCAACTTAGCAAGACCCTGTTTCAAAATAAAGAATAAAAAATAGGGCTGGGGGTGTACCCCGGAGGTAGAATGCCAATGGGTTCAATCCCCAGTACTGCAAAAAACAAAAAACAAAACAAAACAAAAATATCTTAGAATTAGAAGTCAAGCATTTCAGGGTCCTAAATAGCTGTCCCAACTTACTGTATAGAAGAGGACTTCCAGTCTCAGAAAGCAAATGGTCTATTGATTTACACAAAATGTAATAAATTTAACTTTCTTAGAACCACAGAATTTTTTTTTTTTTTGCGGTACCGGGGATTGAACCCAGGGGCGTTCTACCTCCGCGCTACACCCCCGGCCCTATTTTTTTATACTTTATTTTGAAACCGGGTCTCACGAAGTTGCGGAGGGCCTCACTA
>PVJS01005321.1:35963-64774 GCA_004027185.1 Glis glis | reverse complement strand
AAAGTATAAAAAATAGGGCCGGGGGCATAGCGCGGAGGTAGAACGCCCCTGGGTTCAATCCCCGGTACCGCAAAAAAAAAAAAAAAGAACAAAGTTAATCCTGAAAATGTAATAGGGTAACACTCTAAGCCTTGCTTTATGATTTTCATGTAGCTATAAATAAACATTTGTGAAATAAATGTGGGAGAAGACAAGTAAACAGCAGGCCTGTAATACACTCTCTGACTTTGGTATGTGAGGAAGAATGGTTTTGGAAAATAAGGCAGGTGACCGATGATGGGCCAGAACTGCTTCTCTGCATGGTAAAGACACAACAATGATATTGCTAGCAAGGGAGTCAGTAGCTATGAGTTTCTTTTGGGGGGATATTCCTGATTGCCTATGAAGAATATCACCCAAGTTAGGCATCCATCCAGATACAAAGTGGGAGCTACTTAACGACCCAAACCACTCTCTATTGCTGCCATAATCAAATTATCTCAAATTCTACCACTTGAAATAACACAAACATATCATCTTACAGTAGGAATCCCAGCCCAAGTCTCAAAGCATCAGCAGGGCTGCGTTCCTTTTTGCAAGCTCTAGGGGAAAATGCATTTGCCTGCTTATTCAGTGTCATGGCAGAATTCAGTTCCTGTGGTCCTAGGACTGAGTTCCCTGTTCTTGCTGGCTGGCAGCTGAGGACTCTCCCAGCTTCTCCAGGCTGTCCGCATTCCTTGGCTTGGGGCCTACCCTCTCTATCTTCAAAGCCACCAATGGTACATCAAATCTTCTATGCTTGAGCTCTCTCTGACTCCAGCTGGACAAAGTTCATTGTTTTTAGGGACACATGTGCTTAGATCGGGCCCATGCTGATAATCAGTGACAATATCCCATCTTAAGGATCTTTAAGATAGAATTATTCTTATCTGCAAAATTGCCTTTGCCAGGTAAGGTAACATATTTACAGGTTGCTGGGATTAGGGTAGAACATCTTTGGGGGTCATTTTTTCTTCCAACCCTAGGCTCCCATTTTGCAAATGATGTGAATGCACACAATTCTCCACGGTCGCATATTAAACAGGGTAAGAGCATGTCCTGATGAGGCAGGGAGGACCTGGGAGCTGGCAGTGCAGGCCTCCCCTGTGCCTTGCAGCTACGTGAATCCTTGGTGTTATTAAGTAAAGTCTGACACCACACAGGTATATGATATGTGTGAGTCTGACCCAACCTTTATTCTAATAAGTGTTTATCAGACCTTTATTCTAACAAGTGTTTTTGCAAAGCACATGCCGAAGTTGTTTCCTAGCATTATATATGCCAATACATTAAAGTTAAAACTTGCTTGTAAGTCTAATCAGCATTATCCAGAACTAACTATTGAGGAGAAGACATCTACAGCTGTATTTGCTAACTCTTCCAGCTCCTAGTGCAATGTCAAACTCACACAGGAAGAAAGGACAGGAGGAGAGCCTCTTCATTCTCAGCTACAGAACAATTACGGATGCCACTTGGGATAAGCGATGGAAAAAAAGGACATGACAATGCCGACTATACCAAAAGCTCATGGGATGTATAAGAGAATTTGCCAGTATGTAGTGCTGGGGAGAGTACTTACATAGATTTAAGTTGATGCATAACCTACCCAAACCAACAAACACTCAAACTTATACACACATGTTATCTGGAAGTATATACAGAGAACAGCTAAGTAGTTTTTCTCTGGGCTGGAAGGGTGAGAGAAGAAAGGAAGGCATGTTTGATTTCTTTTCGTTTTCTTGATTGCTTTTAAGCCATATGCATGCAAGACTATTATTTTTTCATTTTGTAAAGTGTTGGTGGATACAATAGTAGAAAAGGTCAGAGTAATTAATGGTAATTGCATGTTAATGTGATTGACTTCTCCTTTTTCCTAAGTGCTCAGAGTTCCCTCTTGAGGGTTCTTGGTGCATAAAAGAGCTAAAGCTAGAAGGTAGAGGCTCCAGTCTTTGTAAGGCAACTTCAGTAAAATTGTCCTTTAAGGAGGCTTAATTGTTCTAAGAGTAGTTGATGATCTTATGAAGACTGCCTTTAAACTGGCTGTGTTTGAACATGCAGGAAGGAGGGCTGTAGGAGCAGTGGGCAGCCATAAAAGATAACAAAGTGAAGAAGAACTCTAATTAGGTTTAAGAGACATCAGATGGGTGCCCAGGCCAGCTGCATCTGCACCCAGGAGCCCAGGCTGGCAGCAGACAAGCCTCACCGGCTCCACATCTTCATCCACGGCCAGTTTTTATCTGTGAATGAATATGCATGGCTGCTTGTGATTGATTTCTTTGTCAGCCAAACAGATAACTTGGTAAAATGGAAAGGAGAAAGAAGGACTAAATGATGGCAACATTAATGCACTCCAGCTCCAGAAAGGACATAAAATTGAAATCCAGCAAGAGAACGTTCTCCTACTGCCTGCTCCTTTTTAAGCCCTATTCCATAGGGAAATTAGAAATAGACCAGATAACATTCCTATCTCAAGCGTGTTGCAGGAATTTCAAGCAGGACAGACTGGAATTGAACGTAATGGGCATTCTTGAAGAGGCAGGAGGAAGGGTATGCACAGTGAGAGGTGCCCATCGGGAATACAGCCATTCCCTACCCTGCAGGTCCTGATCTTGTCTAATAAAATGTTTGTGAATATTGTTATTCATTTGTAAGTAATGGAAGTAATTTATACTCCATAAGACAGCCTAGGATAGTGAGAAAGCTTTGGTGTGAAATTTCAACTCTTATTACCTGCATGGCCTTAGGTAGCACACTTCACCTCTTTGATTCTCAGTTTCAGGGTCTGTAAAATGGGCTGTTTGGGGAGGTTAGCAGGGGTGGTCTGCAATTTACAAACCTGTAGTTGACTCTTCTGTGCTCTTTCCCCTTTGACTTCTGCTCACCTGGGCACACGCATTGTCACAAGTCTCATCACCCAGGCTCCATTATTTATTTGGTGGCCCAATAAAAAACCCTTTTCTTCTGCCAAGTTCAGTATCAATTGAAACATAAAGCAAAGAAAACAGATGGAAAGGGAATGGCCTGTTTAAAGAATGCTAACAAGGTGCTAAAAATTCACTCATTATAATAATATATATAATTTAAAATTGTAGTACAATACACACAAAATTATCTTAACCATTTTAACTGTATAATTCAGTAGCATTAAGTACATTCACACTGTTATGCCAAATAATATTTTAATGACATAATTTTTCATCAAAATCGATGCAAAAACACCCATGATGAATGTATCAAATTTTTAAGTAAAGTGGGCTTGACCTCACACAGCTCATCGCCCTCACCTTACCCTCATCCCAGCCCTGTGCGACTGGCCCATCCCTCCTTACAGACAGAGAAACTGAGACTCAGAGATCACACAGCTAGTGGGGTTCCAATCAGATCAGGATACAGATGCCCGTTTCTCCATGCTTGGATTTTTACCCTTCTATAGACATCTCAAATCAATATCCCACCAATCCCAAAGATAGCGCATCTGACTGAAGACGCCTATGACACAATTCAGGATCAATGAAGGGGGCTTGGGTCCCACCTGCCCCTGTGCCAGCTCCACAATCCCCTCACCCTTGTCCCTCCCCTGCCTCTCTAATTCACCCTCCACCTTGTGGGCACCGCTGTATTTCTGTAGCACAAGGAGTACCATGTCTCATCCCACTAACCCAGCCTCCTGGTTCCATGTAGTCTTCAGAAACAGAGACTTTCTCCAAATGGCCCTCCTTCCTGTTACTCTCAGCTCCCACCAGACTCCTCCCCTCTCAGACGCCTCCCTGTCACTCAACCCTGATTAGCCGCACTGAGCTACCTGCCCGTCCCCAAACATGCATTCTGCTTCTCCCGCACCTGGATCCTTTCCTTTGGCCTAGACGACCCTCTTCTTTGCCCCTTAAGCTGTACACGGCCCCTCATCCCCAGGACAATCCCCTGGCTGCCCTCCTAGAGATCTTCAGGTGGAATCCATGATCCCCTCACACACGGGTGTCCAACAATTCTTCATGAGTTTTGTTACAATTTCACAGCACACACCCTTTATGCTCGGTGGGTCAGGTTTCCCTCTGTTCTTTGAGACCCCGAGTATCATGCCTTATCTTTGTTTCTATGGTACCTGGCAAAATCCTGGGCACATATTAGAAATTCCATATATGGAATGAGAGTGGTCATCCATTTGATCTAGGCTGTTGATGTAGCACTTGCCCAAGGAGATGTTTATGACTGCCATGTTTCTGTAGGGGAGGGGTGGGCTCGTGGCAGGGATGGGTATAGACAGGCTGATTCCAGTGTGGTAGCATCATGAAGAAAGAATTCTGTCCACATTTGGGAAGCCCAGGTTGGAATCTTTATCATTTCTAACAGGACATCTAGGACAAATTGCTAAACATACACATTTTTTCTTATTTAAAATTGGGAAAAATACATCATTTATAAAATTGCCCTCAAGGGCTGGGTGTGGTGGCGCACGCTTGTAAATCCCAGTACTTTGGGAGGCGGAGACCGGAGGATCCGGGTTCATGGCCAGCCTCAGCTCTCTTTCTCTGTCTCTCTCTCTCTCTCTACTTAGTGAGGCCCTCCGCAACTTCATGAGACCCAGTTTCAAAATAAAGTATAAAAAATAGGGCCGGGGGTGTAGCGCGGAGGTAGAACGCCCCTGGGTTCAATCCCTGGTACTGCAATAAATAAATAAATAAATAAATAAATAAATAAATATAAAAAATAAAATAAAATTGCCCTGAGGATTAAGTGATGATCAGAGGTACTAAGTCATTGAGCACTACAGTGATGTTATTAATTGATTTTTAAATGGTGGTGGTAAGACGACAGTCCAGTGACTTCCTTTGAATGAAGGAGACGAGGAGTCCAGTATTGTCAGAACCAAGAGCGCCAGGAGCAAGGGCAAAAGGTTCAAGACCCGCTGGCAAAGACTGTCCAAGAAAAAAGACAGTCTGCTGTTGACTACAACCAATGGATATGGTGGTTTCGCTTAGCAGAAGTAGAACAGACACCCGCACTGGCAAACAAATAGGCCTGTGGCTCTAACCAAGAAACGAGTCTCAGGCAGACACTGGCGGTCATGCAGGAAAGCGACCTCCGCAGCAGCGGGGAAGATTTCAGGAGTGACTGGGAAAGTGGAAAGATCCCTTGCCCTGGTGATAATTAGCACAGGCAGAGCATCACACGGACGGACGGCCATTTGATAAGATGGTAAAATCCTTTGAGCTGTTCACTTTAAAATGGTTAGCTTTATGTTACATGAATTTCACCTGGATTTTTTTTTTAATGGAAAAAAAAAGTAAAGGGAAGAAACTGCCTAGGAGGTGGGGGATCTGAGAGAACCAGAATAGGCAGGGCCTGGGTAGACGCTCTCGATTGATTTCGCTGTTGTTCACACTCTCGCAGGCCCGGTTAATCTGATCTCCACAGTTCCCTGCGCTCTCTTTCTTTCCCTCCTGATTTCTCCTGAATTAAAGTCTTCATAGCTCAGTAAGTTTCTAAAGAAAGAGGAGGAAGCCTGAGAAGTGAGAAGGAAGGGGACCCCTTTCTCCAAAGCTGTGGCCACATGGGTGCTTTGGCCCCGCCATTCTGAGTCACTGTCCCACTGGGGGCCCCGTGGGAGGTGTTCAGACAGGCTGTCTACTGAAGATCTCCATCTAAGCCCGCAGAGCATCCTGGCTGGGTGCTCGAGAGGAAACAAGAGGATAATCTGTCTCAGTGATCTCCCCTCAAATGGGAATCAGCCCAGGAAAGTCCTAATAAACTCCACATCGGTTCCTTTGTAAGCCTATTACTGCGGCCCCACTGAGGACATTCAGCTCCATCTGATTTGGGAAGCGCTGGCCTCTTAATCTATTTCAGCTGCTTAGGAATGACAGGGGTCAAGGACAAATGACATTTAATCATGTTTGCTAGCCACGATGACAGTGCTGCCTGCAGAGGAGAAATAAGTAAAGTTCCGCTCTGTTCTAGAAAGAAGCTTATCAGCACGGCTTTCATACATGTTAAAGAAAAAGACTGCCCTTCAGGCCCTGCCAGATTCTGAGCAAAGGACTCAAGCCCGTCCCCTCCAAAATGTGTAAATGCTCACTCAAGGTGACAGACCACACACCACGCCTCCTGGCAGGACTTGAAAGGACTCCATGCTTTTTATTTCTTGAAATAATTATCTTTCGCAGTAAGCTCCATTTGTTCCAAACACCTGACTCAAACTTGTATGCAACAGAGAGCTACAAGAGCATTAAGTACCAGTCCTGGTGACAACACTTCCATTTGGCAGGAACCTTGTTTGTTTATATAAATTAGCCTTCAATTAGCAATTACATGTAGGTCCAAAATAAGGTCAGGTAAAATGCAACCCCAGGAAGAACAATGTTCTGGGCATGAAAGTCTGGATAGGACTATTATGGAGAATTATGGGGGCTGATTAATCAGCTTGCCTCTTCCTGCATATTGCCACTCTCACATAAAATCTTTGTGCTAACACAGCTACTTTCTGGTAATAAGTTACCTTAAGAGAAATGTAATTAGTTGTAGGGATTCATTAGCTCCCATCAGTGCATCCATGGTGCAACATCTTCCTTGCTGGTTTAGAGCTTGTTAATGGGGAATAATGATGTATTTGTACCTCTATGGAACAATAACAAAGGACACAGGGCAAAGCTGAAGTCCTGGCACATCTGTCCTTTTACTTAGCAGATGGGACAACCGAAACATGAATTCAGACAGACAGAAAAACACAGCGGACTGACAATCCGGTGTTGAGGGCTGTCGACTCGTTTGCACACATTATTACTAGATATTGCTTTTTTGCTTAAGCCTTTTAGAGATAAGAACAAGCACACCTGCGAGTTTGAAACCTGGACAGGGCTGTCCTCCCTCTGGCTCGTCTCTACTTTGGGAAAACTTTTTAATTGGTACTTCCAGAAGTTCCTGTCAGCTCGGAAAAAGAACTTTCGGGGTAGAATTAAGGAATGATGATCTTTACTTTCAGGAGCTGCCCAACTCTTGTTTCTAGAATGAGCAACTTTCTCTGAGATGATGAGGATACCATCACAGAAATGCAGCCAGAGGCTTGGCCACGTCATGCAGGAAACCCAGGGCTGGTTCCCTCTGCTCACCCCAAGGGCACCTCTGGCTCCTATGAATCCTCACACTGCCATCAGCAATCCATGCTCAGAGACCCCACACCTCACTCCTCCATATCACAGCTCCAAAGGATGACAGTGAGTAACCCAGGGAACCAGAGGAACCAGGGAACCAGACTTCCTGATCCACCTTTGCCCCAAAGCTGTCTGTCAAGTGCCCTAGGGCAACTCCTGTGGACTCTTCTTCATGCCTGCACTGTGACATGAGGAAGTCACTGATCCGGGAACGGAGACCCACAAGAACAGAATGGCAACCAGAGACTTTCTACCTTTTGATTCCAAACATTTTTGGTCAGCTAAGGAACAATGGAAATTTATTTCAAATATTCTTGATTAACAAGGGGCCCTCTAGACTCAAGAAAAAGAGTGTGAGGGACATGAGAATCAAGAGACATGTATGTCATGCCAACTTGTGCATGTAGCTCTTCACTCTGAATTTGCAAGATGATGGCTAGGAGGCATGATCTCTGAACTGGTGCATTACGAATGCATTCTGTGGTTCTCATTGCTCATGTTTCTCTTCCTCCAAGAGCAACCAGACCTGCAAGGTGGGGGCGTCCGTGTGATGTGTGATGTTAGTGTAGGGGGGCTCTGCCCTGGGTCCACTTGCTCTTCTGCAAGCCGTACTCAGCTCCTCGGTTGTTTTGTTCCAACTCTAGTAAATGCACTTATTTATTTTAAACTCATGCCACTTGGAAAAGGGAAAAGGAGAAATGGCAGGAAATGAGATGTGATAAAATACCACAGAGGCGTAGTGTGTAAGCTGTAAGTGAAACTGTTTGACGAGCTTTTTCTTCTTCAGTTTATTGTTCATAGACTTGTTTCCTTGCTTCTCCTCCAGGGAAGCTACTCTTTATGTCATGTAATATGATTTGGGAGGCAGCAGGAAGAAAAATTATATTTTTAATATCAAGAAGTTATGAAGACTTTTAAGGATGAACCAGCTTTTAATTTATTAGGGAGCTAACACCCTGTAAACCAATGTTTTATAGGAATAAATATTAAATACTAGGGTATACCAATTGGGAATTAACTAAACTTTTTCATTGAATCACTTTTAAGGGAGTAATTTGTTCATATTAATGGAAAGATATGAATATTCATATGCTGATAGGAAAAATGACTATTCACATTGAAAAGATAAAATTAATATTTGTTCTTTCTTATAAAAGAAGCTCATACTTACAACCAAGTTACAAAATATATAATCTATGACAAGTTTTAGTTAGAGCCTGTAAGTTTTCATAATCAAGTAGATCAAATTTTGAAGAAATAAGTTATAAAAGATGGGATAACATGATAGGATATTTTATATTGATCATTTATATTTAAGGTGAAATCATTACTTTTTGTGTGTATGTCTGTAGTGTTGGGGGTTGCCCCCAGGAGTATTCTACCTCCAAGCTACACCTCAGCTCTCTCTCTCTATATATATATATATATTTTGAAACAGGATCTCACTAAGTTGCTGAGAGCCCTGCTAAGCTACCTACCGAGGCTAACTTCAAACCTGCAATCCTCCTGTCTCAGCCTCCCAAGTACTGGGATTACAGGTGCATGCCACCATATCTGGCTAAACCATTACTTTTTCTAGCTTTGAGAAACAACATACTGTTTGGGCAGAAGTTATCCCCATTCCTGTTTTGTGAAATATAAATGCCAGGAAGAAATTTAAACAACTCTAGTTAGTCTTTTTAAGGGGCAAAAAGTTCTTCCCAAAGACTTGAAAAATAAAGCTAACAGAAAAGAGAAGGAGATGCAAAATTCTGAAGATGAAGAGCTCAAGGGTGACAAAACTAAATTATAAACCAGTTAAAGGAAAAAGTTTTTTAATGTGTAAACCAGGAATGTGTAAGAGGACATTGATCAAGGCTGGGCATGATCAAGGTGGTGCATGCCTATCATCCCAGTACTGGGGAGGCTGAGACAGGAGAATCACAGGTCTGAAGCCAGCCTCAGCAATGTAGTGAGGCTTTCCACACCTTAGCAAGACCTGGTTTCAAAATAAAAAATAAAATAGAGCTGGGGGTGTAGTTCAGATGTAGAACAACCCTGGATTCAACCTCCAGTACCAAAAAGGGTGTTGATCAGTCATAAAAATATTTAAAAAAGAAAAGATTCTAGATTTATACAATAGCAATAATGTCACTGCTTAGCATAGGTAGGTAAAACATATAAAATATGAACATTGGTAGAGTGCATCAAGGTCAAAGTCTGGCATCCACCTGAGTTGTACCCATCAGTATCAGTCCTCCCTAAGCACCAACTTACGTGATGTGCACCTGTGTGGCTCAAGCTGCTGACTGTTACTGTACACACATTAAATAAATCCCAGGAACTAAATTAAACTTGAAAAAAGAATATTGTCTGCAGAGGCACCAGCTAGGGAAAACACACCCCAACTTGTCCACCCCAGGGCAGCCTGATGTGGACCAAAATGCATCCGGCTGTTTAATCTCAGTGACATTGTGCAGGGCTTCTTACAGCATGCACCATGGACTCTACTTCCTCTCCCTCATGGCCACAACATCTACCCTATGACCTAGCCCATGGTAGGGGTCCGAAAGAGAATATGTTGAGAAAACAAAACTTTTGGTTGATATAACTGACTCTTCTTGTTTGCACTTCACCAAGTAATTGCCTGATTATAAAATGGCATTTTATGAGGTGAGTCTAGAGCGAATGGAAATGCCAGCGAAAGGTTAGGTTTATGTGTCACCCATGAAAACACACTACTCAGAGAACTGACTGTAGGAGTCCCATTGACTGATGGCCTCAACTGCTGCGTCCTGAAGTCCATGACTGAGTCTGCCTTCATGCTAAGCTTCATTTCCCATTGTGCTCCTGCCAGTGACTGAGCAGCAGGACAAGGCAAATTCGTTCCTGGAACTTATGGCTTTTTTGAAGACAACTGGGCTCAAGATCTTTCCAATGGGTCTGCTGAATTCCAGCAGAGCCTAAGACATTCCATTGCCTGCCCTTCCTTCCTTTCTCCCTCCCTCCCTCCTTCCCTCCTATTCTTCCCTCCCTTCCTTTCTTTCATCCCTCTCTTCCTCTTTCCTCTCTCACTCTCTTCTGGTTCCCTCCCATTTCCCCCTTCAGGTGTTGACCCTAAGTAAGTGGTTTGCATGGATTGCCAGTTCCATCTTGGCATCTGCTTTCCAAAGGAGCTGGACTGAGCCATCACGTCATCCCTCACTGTAACAGACACACGTGTACTTACTTGAGGCATCCCTAGTCTTTGTCTTGGGGGACATGGTGAGGGGAAGGAACCTAGCCTAGCTGTGGCATCATGCAATCTGGACTTGACATCGATCCTTCCTTCCCTTACTAGCTGCACAACTTGGGAAGTTACTCTTGCTCTATGAGCGTGGGCTTCTGGATCTGTAAAATGGGATAAGAAGGATTATATATGGTTCCTCCTCCCCTTGCTCTTTCTCTGTCTCTTTTGTTTCTGGCCTCTGTGATGTGCTCTCTCGCTCTCTCTCTCTCTCTCTCTCTCCTCCCTGCACCATGCCCTGAGCTCCACAGACTTCACTTGGCCTAACATGGACTGAACCCCTGAAATCTCCAGAACTGTGAGCAAATACATCTTCCTTCCTCTAAGTTGTTGTTGTCAGGTTTTGGGGGTCACAGAAGTGAGAATGCTGACTAAAACAGGGCCTTAGAGGACAAACCCCACCCAACACCTTGATCTCAGACTTCCAATCGGCACAACTGTGCACACGTCAATTTTGTTTAAGCCTGGTACTTTGTTATGGTAGCCTAGCAAATGAACACAAATATAGGCCACTAGTTCCTATCTACAGGGTAGGGGGCGGGGGGACAGTGAGCTAGAAGTGTTGGGGTGCACCACAGGAAATTTAAGCTGTGTCACGCATGGTGCTTCTGTGGTGGACAGAGACCATTCAGTCTCATGAGTGCCTAAGACCCACCTCTCCTTCCCCAATGAACTCTGTTCCCTCCCATACTGGGGGATATTCACTGCTGAGTCATGACTCATGAAAACATTATCACCCTATATTAGGTATATTGATTGGGCGTAGAGAACTGCCCAGTGGGGAGCCTGCTCTGCTCTAGGACCAGGTGTGGGAAAATGGGGAAGGAGTGGTGAGCATCTCCTCTGTTCACGTTCCCACAGAGAAAAAGTCCTTTCTCTTCCCAAGACCCTGGAGAAACAGTGCTCAATGCAGCTGACATAAACCCCTTGCCTGGTGGAGCCTGGAGTAAGCCAGGCCAGAGCTCATCATACAGTACTTTAAACATACTTTTTAAAAAACATTCTTTTGAATAGATGAATAGTACTGGCAGCCAACTGACCTTAACATAAAAATAGTAATATTTCCCCTTCTTACTCGTGGCTAATGCAAGAGTAAACCAGATAAAATAAATGTCCTTGGAGCTTTGCAGCCAGAGCGTGATTATCATCAGCATTCCTTTGTGAAGGGGTTGGCTCAAGGTCATTCTAGAATTAGTGGCACCGTGGGACCAAGCGCTCATCCATTATATGGGTTAAAATGACTAATTGAGGGTCTGAGTTTAATTATGCTCATAAGCACAGGCACAGTGCAGCTCCTTTGACGGGCTTAATAACATTCTTGTGTACACAAAGATAGATGGAAAAAATTAGGGTTGTATATTGTTGTCCTTCAGGACAAGATGCTGAAGTGGGAACAGAATAATAAAAATAAATAAACGACTCAGGGGCACTGGGAAATGAGCTGTGGAAGTTAGCAAAGCCAGCCTAGTGCTCATGCTTCTGCTAGAGATAAACTCTTAAGTACCCATGACTAAATACGATGCAGCCATACAGTAATGTAGATCAGTTTCTTATTGTGCCGGCTGTTAGATTAAAAGGGGAAAAAGGGATGTGTAGCAAGGCTTTACCTACAGCTTACTCTGAAATGATGATAATGGCCACGTCAGGGATCTTTAGGATATTGATTTGTGATATTTTAAATGGAAAACGCAGTCATGTTTCACAGTAAATTCAGAAAGCGTTTGTTCTATACGTAGCTGCTGGAGTCGACTTCCAGAGATCACACTTATCATGTCAGGTGGCCTGGGTAAGAACACAGAATGACTTCTGGATGTCCCTGGTGTTAGATAAATCCAAGCCACGTTCAGAAGGTGGTTCAAAGTCAGGCGAGAAGGCAAAGGTTGGCCCGTCAGCGAGAGCAGAACATTCAGCAACCAGATGCACGCATGGGGAGACAGTTACTTAAAGGCCGATCAGTCAGGAGGTGGGACTCGAACCTTCTTGGCTGAGGCAACCATATCTGGACATGAAGAACTCCATCTGGCTATGGGTCATGTTTTGTTTTGAGTGATGGAGGGGAATGGCTTTGTGTATAGGCAAAACCAGGTCCCTGTCTGGGTTGTTTATCCCAGCATATGGGCACTATTTGGGGACATGTGGTTTCTCTGAAATATTTACTCATTTTCTCCCTGTGCTGTATCCTTGGGTGACTCTATTTGGCTTTGCAGGCCCCTCTCTATTTCTTACTTGGGTGACTATATTTGTTTCCTGGGGCTGCCGGAATAAAGAATCACAAACTTTGTGGCTTAAAACAACAGGTAAGTATTTTCTAGCACTTCTGGAGGCCAGAATAACCAAATCAAGGTGTCTACAGGGCTGAGCTCTGCTGACGGCTCTAGAGAACCGTTTCCCTCTTCCTAGACTATGGAAGCTTCTGGAAATCCCTGGCCTTGCTGGGCTTGCAGCTATACCTCACTCTGATTTCTGCCTCTGTCTTTACCTGGCCTTTCCCTCTGTGTATCTCTGTATGGCTCTTCTCCTAAGGATACCACTTGTAGGATCTAGGGCCCATACTAACACAGAATGACCTGATGTTAACTAGCTATGTCTCCAAAGACTCTATTTACAAATAGGTTTACAGGCCGAGGTTACAGGTGGACACAACCTTTGGGGGGACATTTTCAACCCACCACAGTGAACACAGATGACATGTCCACAGGTAGACTGGACACCATGCTACGCCCTCACCTGCCAGCACTCAGGCTGTGGTCTGTCAATTCACATTTTCAATTGAAGGTGATGATTATGCCAGCCAAAGGTTAAGAATCGTACTTGATTATACAGCATGCCACAAAACAATCACGAGTACAAAACTAAATCTATTTCAAGATCTGAATAGCCTGGCTTTGGCAATCTGAAGTCATTTCCCTGGAGGAGTCCTTCATCATAAAGTGAAAATTCTAACAAAATAACCTCACTCATGTTTATGTCCAAAGCTTTCCTAACTATGTGCCACATTTATTTTGGATCATATTTTTAAATGGCTTTTATTAGGAAATATAACTTGAATATGGCAGCATTGGGGTAAAAGATACAACTAGAAAAGGGGACTGAATGAGGAAGACAGCAGCCTGGTGGGCTAGGGTGGGGGTGATGGGGCAGAAGCCGGAGATGGAGTCCCGCTCTGTCCTGGGTCCTGCTCTGCCGTCCACCATCCCACCCACGATCTGGCCACCATCATTCTTATCAACTCACTCTTCCAGCAAAACTTAAGAGATTATTTTTTTCCATTTCCATCCTCTTTCCTCAGTGACAGATAGATACTTCAGGAATAAATAGATAGATCTGATTGAGAAAAATTCCATTTCCTACCCCAAAATGAATTTTAAATGGAAAAGGACTAAGGGCATTAACTTTTCATTTCATATTTCACGTGTGCTTACATTTTCGTTATGTCAACACGCTAAGGCTCTTTCCGTGAAGATTCACCCCATCTCTTCAGAGAAAGCAGAGGCGAGTGGCTCTTCTCTCTAGAAGTCAGGGTGAGGAGGGGACCCCATCAATGCTGGACACACCTACTTCGTGCCAAAGGGAGGGCACAAGAAACCAGACAGTCTGCTAAGACTGAGGTGTTCTATGGGCAGAACAGTGCCAGCTTTTCAGGTTTTGGCTTACTAAGACATGTCTTGTTTTACTCTCTTAAATTCTTCTCTGCTGAGCTTTTAAACATTTAAGAGCAGTACAATTTGAACTCATAAAATCACTTTTCTTTCTGAAAAATAAAAAGGTGATCTCTTTTAGAACAGTAATTGCTTAAACCATTAACCTTGGCTTCTCACCCTGATACGGCATTAAACAAGTCTGAATTCTGCTAGAAACAGAACTCAAGAGTAATGATTTCCAACAGTGATCTAATAGATTTACTCCTATCTACCATATATTCCTTCTACTGGCCCAGTAAGCTACATCGGTTAAGGAAATACTATCCTAGGAAAAGAGTCCTTTTCTTTTATATTTCATTTTCTTTATATATTCTCCTGGAATTATAGTTACAGAAACAAGTACCAAATATCAACTTATCCTAAATTCATCAGTCAGAAAATGGACGGGTCAGAGTACTGGAAAAATCATGTCAATGTTATTGCTCTAGAATATTCTTGGAAAGGTAGTCTTATCGTTTTGAAAAATGGCACCCATAGCTTCATCTAAATGAAGATTTAAGGTGAGTTATGTGATTCACTCTGTCCAAGCCACCTGCTCACTCCATATTTAAATCCCTTCTTAGTCTGTTTTCTGATGCTATAACAAAACACCTGGTTCTGAGAACTTTTAAAGAAAAGAGGGTTATTTAGGTCAGAGTTTTGGAGGCTGAAAGTCTATTGGCCAGCTCCATCTGTTTAGCCTCTTGTTAGGGCTACACTCTATAGCATCACGTGTGTGGAAGAGATCACATGGCAAGACAAGAAGCCAGAGAGATCGGGGCCAGGGTTACTCCTTTTATAACAATCTGTGTCAAGGGAAGTAACTAGGGTCCCACATTAATCCCTTTAGTCCCACATTAATCCCTTCTGCAGGCAAGGCCTCCCTGAATCAGTCACTTCCCATCAGGCCCCACTTCTTAAAGGTTCCTCATGTTTCCTTTCCACCACATTGAGGACCAAGAAGGCAGCAGGAGAACCTTTGGGGGACAAATCACACGTTGGCCAAGGAAATGCCACTCCATAAATGTTGAGACTAAATTAAAGGAACCGACACAAAGGAGTGTATTGTCAATTGGTTGACTGGTTATTGTGTGTTGTTTTAAGCATAGATTTGTTAACAATATCATATCTTATAACTTTATATAGAATCATGATGTGGTTTCCTGACCTACTAACACGTGAACTCACTGAGCTTGTAACAAGTATGAGAAGAAACAAGGTATAGTCATCCCTTGGTATTCTTGGGGAATTGGTTCCAGAAACTTACGAAGTTACCAAAATTTGAGGATGCTCAAGTTGCACATATAAAAATACCACAGTATTTGCATATAACCTATCCACACTTTTCTGTATACTTTAAATCATCCTCCTGTAGCCAGGCATATAGGTGGCACATGCCTATAATCCCTGTTGTTAGGAGGCTGAAAGGAGGATTGCAGGTTCAAAGACAGTCTCAGCAACTTAGCAAGACCTTGTTTCAAAATAAAACATAAAAATGGTCTAGGGATGTAGCTCAGAGGTAGAATGGCCCCTGGGTTCAATTCCCAGTATGGAAAAAAAAAAACAACCAGAAACAAAAATCAAAACCAAAAAAAAAAAAACCCACCATCTTCCTGTATATTTTAAATCATCATTAAATACCAAATACAAGATAAACAGTACATAAATAGTTGCTATACTGCATTATTTAGATAATAATGACAAGATTTAAAAAGTCTGTACATGTTCAGTACAGACATAATTTTGTTTTTGAATATTTTCTATCTGTGTCTGGTTAGACCTATGGATAGGAAGAACTGACTGTAGTTGAATGAAAACTTTTGCATCCTTGGAAGATGCATTTTTATGAATGATAATAACCATTATCATTTTATTTAAGAATCTAGTCCGTAGGGACAATGCACCTTAAACTTGCCTGGAATTCTCCCAGGGTGGTGCAGAGCATGCTGACCCCTCTTTCTGGCCATGGCGTTTTCCAACTGCATCCACTTGGTAAAGTCCTTCCCATGCCTGGCCCAACACCACTGGATCCTTGACCACACCTGGCCGAGTCAGTGCCCCCTTCCCAGAGCTTCCTCGGTACTACCTAGCCATGGCATAGACACAACAGCAGGGTACTAGATTAGGGCTCACTGCATGGGTACCGCAGTGAGCTGAGTTTTCCACTAGGTGCTGAGTTTTTGAAGAGTATCAGCTGCTGTGTTGACCTCTGTCTCCTTGACCCCTCCTTGGCACACAGTAGGCATTCAACAAGTGCTCACACGATAATTGTGCCGAAAGGCAGACAGAGCGGCAGAAAAGATGTCTTTAAGGTGAATACAGATCTAGGAGTTGCTGGAAAACCCAAGATTATAAATAACTCGCCGGGTGTGGTGGTGCACGCTTGTAATCCCAGTACTTTGGGAGGCGGAGACCGGAGGATTGGGTTCGCGGCCAGCCTCAGCTCTCGCTCTCTCTCTCTCTCCCTGTCTCTCTCTCTCTTTCTCTCTCTCTCTCTCTCTCTCTCTCTAATTAGTGAGGACCTCCACAACTTCGTGAGACCCGGTTTCAAAATAAAGTATAAAAAATAGGGCCGGGGGTGTGGCGCGGAGGTAGAGCACCCCTGGGTTCAATCCCCGGTACCGCAAAATAAATAAATAAATAACTCATATACTAAAATGTGAAATCTTCTATCATGCTGTAGACATCTGCAACTGTTTGGGTGAATTGTGAACACTGTTTCTCAGTAAATGGAGGAAAAACAAAGATTCCTGAAACTCTTACCATCCACTGAGTCTTTATTTGGTACATTCATCTCATCCCTTCCCAAGCCGTGTCCTTACTCTCCTCGTCCAACATGATCATCAGTGTGGATGATTCATAAAAAACATTCAAATAAGAAAGGAGAACTCCTATTTCTTTCTGTAGGAGGGCAGGAGTTTGATGAATTAAAGGAGAAGTTAAAGCATCGCTATGTACTAGTGGGCTTTGCTTTGTCACTCACATGTTAAACTGAGAAACATGGGCTATCACTAACCCTGGCTGCATCCCCACTAAAGAAGCTTCATTACATTTAGCTACAATAAACCCTAAACCAGACAGCCTCCTTTGTTGCTTCCTATGATGTGGTCGCTTCTAGGCAGCAGCAGAAGCAGAAAGGGTGGAGTCTCTCTATGTGCAAATAGAGGATGGGGAGTCATCCTGGTCTGACCTGTGGGTCACATCCCTGACTTTACCCTCAGCCCGAGGACTAACACAGGGAGCCCAGGACAGACACTGGTCACATCCCTGACTTTACCCTCAGCCCGAGGACTAACACAGGGAGCCCAGGACAGACACTGGCCACATCCCTGACTTTACCCTCAGCTCAAGGACTAACACAGGGAGCCCAGGACAGACACTGGTCACATCCCTGACTTTACCCTCAGCCCGAGGACTAACACAGGGAGCCCAGGACAGACACTGGTCTAGCTTCTTCATCTACATTTTTCTTGGTGATGCTGCATGTGTCCTCATCTTCACAGAGTTCTACATCCTTGAGTCAAACATCAGAAAGTCATAATTATGCTACTGTATTACACAGAGCAAATTTCAACTGATAGAGCTCACTAGGTCTTTACCGATGATACGGCCACGATTGATTCTGAAGCACTCGCACAGGTTTCCTTAGGAACAATGACAGGTTTTGCAAGTAGAAGATGCCAGGATGGGAAAAACTACTTGTAGTAGGTGCAATTGACTGGAAGAGAAAGATCAGGCATGAAAGGGCCAATGTGGACACGGTTTCCGCTTTCAAAGAGTTGTATTTCTTCTGGTGGATCAAGAGGTTTCAGAAGGATAACAGAATTTAAGAAGTCATAAAATGGATGCCACAATAGGGTATTTTGAAGATCTGTAAATTTCGCTTATGTTAGAGACTACCCGGTGAAATCATGTCCAAAATTCATTATTTTGTGACCTGGAGGAAAGGCAAAATTGTCAGAGGATTCCCACTGCTGCTTGCGAATGTACGTAGATATTCATGGAGCCTGTCTCTTTATCTGGCTCCGTGCATTACACATGCATACAAACACAGACACCCTCTCACGACTGTAGGCTGGGAGCAGTTATGAATATTCATGAGATGATTATTATTAATGTCACTGAGGTGATTTTGTTCCTTCTCAGCAGAGACTTGCTTTTATACCTAGAAACCCATCAACTGTTGGAGGAATAGCGGCTTTGAGCCAGCCTAGCGGAATCAATTCTGCACATCTTAGTTTTGGGGGAAATAAAAAGATTTGACTGGTTTTTTTTAAATCCCCCCACTTCTGCCCTCATCCCATCAGTCATTAGCTTCACCCTGTAATGATTTCCAATTTTGTACAAAATATAGCATCCACAAAAACACAAGTACCAGGCTCTCATAGATCCCCAAACTTATTGGTTTACCAACCCCTTTTCGGAAAAAAATAAAATTACTCATCACCCAATGGGTACTTTCATCTCACCCTTATTTTATTTAATGCTCCCCAATTGCATCCAAAGCTACGACACCCCTGGATCCTTCCAGAGTGTGCCCAGAGGTGGCATTGCCGACGGTAACCCATGTGAGTTTAGAAACAGATCTTGATTATTACTTTCTTTCCTGAGAGTAAAAATTATAGAAGACATAAAGACAGCTCTAAGAAATCTCAATAGATTTCTGAGGGGTGATTTTGCGAAACTGCATCGGGAGAGAATAATCATGCATTTACAACTTTTATTATTTAAAAAAACATTTAGCACAACAGGTTCTATTAAGGAACTATTTCTAAGAACCATAGACTCTTGAAGTCACATAGAGAATAAAAAAAAAACAGAATAGAAATAGCTACCACTGAGAGTTAACTAGATCCCTACATATGTTATAGACTCTCCTCAAGCCATTGGCTCGGTAATTCTATATACACAATATTACTTCGAACCATTGTTTTCAATTAAAATAACATCTTTGGTTGGAATAAAAATGTGCATTTTTTGCCTCAGACCAAAGAAATCATGCCAAAAAGTCAAACACGCTGGGTATGGTGGCGCATGTCAGTAATCTCACTATTTGGGAGGCTGAGACAGAAGAATCCTAAGATCTAGGCCAGCCTCAGCAACTTAGTATGACCCTCAGCCATGGAACAAGACCCTGTTTCTAAATAAAAAATAAATTAGGGGTAGGAGTATAGCGCAAAGGTAACCACTCCCAGACCTCAGTTTTAATCCCCAGTACAAAAAATAAAAGTCAAACATTCTGGGTACCAAGGTCCATGCCTGTAATCCCAGTACTTGGGAGGCTGAGACAGGAGGATCATAGGTTTGAGGCTAGCTTCAGCAATATAGGGACAGCCTGTTTCAAGATATAATGGGCTGGAGGTATAGCTCAGTGGTACAATGCCCCTGGATTCAATTCCTAGCACCACATATATATACACACACAAAGGCAAACACTGGTGTAGGTACGGGGCCGTGGAAGATGCCTATACCAGCTCAGTATGCAATTAAAAATGCTTTGGGCCAGCTTCTTTTACTCCACTTCCACATCAATAGCCATCTCTGCAGCACAGTCTGATCCTTAGGAAAACACAGCAATTGAAATGACATAACGAAAGCATATGACAACGGGGACACTAGAGGAGGACAGAGGGAGGAGGCCCTCATGCCAGGGGACTGACCTTAGGCACCCAGTGGCATTGCGCAGCACCTGTGATGAATGCAGCTGGATTTTCCGATCATCCTGCAGAGGTGAGTTCTCCCAGCCCGAGTGGGGGATGATCACCGCATTGGTCAACACTGCCAGGGCGTCCTGAATGATTGGCATCTTGAGGGCATCGCAGGAGGAGAGGTTCCAAAGGACTCCTGCAAGAGACACACAAGGAGAGCCATTGGGTTGGGTGGCCACCAGTCTTTCTATTCTCAAACATTTTTCCTTCTTGGAATCAGCAGCCCTAGCAGGAAGGAGTAAGACAGCATGGGCATGCATCCTAGAGCCTGTCCTTCATTTTGGAACCTCTCTGTGAACCCATTAAAAGAGTGCTGTAAAAATCTGATCAGTGCCTAGAAGAACTATGACATGATTATCCCTGTTTCATCATGGAGAATAACCAAGGTTGGGAGCTCTGAGTGAACTAAGGTTGCTCACCATGCTGCTCTTCACTACTGATACAATGCACCCAGGCTCCCAAATTCTAGCCAAGACCAAAGATGAGAAAGGGATTTGAAATAGGCCAGTAGGTCTTTGTTTTACCCGAGACATGAGTTCACAGATCTGGTCTATTTGATGCACTTAGCTTCCACATTCAAACAGCCACTACTTGGGAAGAACCGATGAGAATCCAGCAGGCAGAATAATGGATGACAGCTGGTGCATGAAGCGGTTTAAACACATTGTCACTTGTGACAGTTTCCTCAGCTTTTCTCTGAAAACAAGCTCATGGAGGACCTATAGAATGTTCTTCCTTAAATGATGACAAGGGAGCAGAGGGAGGTATGCTTGCAGTGGGAACAGTGTAAAGGTAATTAATGTAGGCAGAGCAAAAGCAAAAGCTGTGGGCAGTTGGGTTGCTTCAGGTTTTTAGATACGTATTTTCTAAAATGAGACTAATTCTACCAAAGGTCAGAGGCATTGCATCTATGTTATAACATCATTTGAACATGCTTTTAAAATAATTATTCTATTTTTTGTCCAGAATAGTACCCATAAAGGAAATGGAATACTATTCTTTTTCCCTATTAAAGTCTCTTTGCCTCTTCAGCCTAAGCAGGCTTGATCACTGCAGATATGGGGAATAACATACTGTAGTTGTCTTTACAACAGTGACTTGCAATTTATTCGTTTAATAGGCTTTCCATCCACTTTAACCAGATGAGATTTTGTTTCATCTATTCTATTATGAATAGAATACACAGAACATCTTTCTGAAACTTTTTTATTAGTTTTTTTGCATCCCACATGTTGAATTAACCAATGGTACTAAGAATACAAATCTGACTGTTAATAAATAAATATGCAACTATAAAAGTGACTCCAAAGTTCTATAAAAATATGACTACAAAGACAAACTCTTTCAACTGTTTGTGGAAGTAACACTTACTGGGAATTTTAATTAGCGAATGCAATGGAAATAAAATATCTTTGGTGCCCAGTGTGTAGGAATCAATCCTTTAGCATAGGGGGTTAACCTGAGGGCAAATCTGGTCTGCTTGTTTTGTAAATAAAGTTTTATTGGAACATAGACATGTCTGCTCATTTATATATTTCCTATATCTGCTTATGTCCTTAAAGGAAGCGTTCATTGTTTGTGACAGAGACTGTATAGAACATAAAGTCTAAACAATTTACTATCTGGCCCTTTACAGAAAAAGTTTGCCCACGCTCCATTAGTGCACACACCATTTTCTATGCACTCTGGGAATATGTTTGTATTGTCAATAGAATCCTTAAGTGAGCACACAGAAAATGCTAAATAGTACAGAGAAGGTGTGCAAAATGTATTCTGATTTGGACTGATTTGAAGTGTTATGAATATTAGCAGATGCATTTATCTTTTAAAAAATAAAACATGAAGCTGTTTATTAAGAAATGTTTCTATTAAATTTTGATAATCAAAATAGTCAAAATGATTATATTTATTCATTTGCAGTCTTTCTGGATATAACAACTTTGGTGGGAAGTTACTGTATAGGTCATTCCAAGCCCTCTTTAGTTTTAGAGTTTGGGTTGAGAAATCTGAAATAATTTTTATTGGTTTGCCTCTGGTGACATCTGGCCTTTTTCTTGCAAAAATGTTTTTATTTATAGTAAAATAACTGATTTTTCAGTTTTAAAAAGCACATTAAAAATAAATTAGCACCTACCTCAATATTTAAAGATAAATTTTAATATTCAATGTGTTCTAAGTATTCAATGCAAACATACAGAAAGAAAACATGAATTTTTTCACTCTCATCCTGACTTGAAAATGCTAATACATGAAAATTAAGGCTTGTAAATAAATATTTTAAAATATAGGTAATGTGCTTTGCCATAAAATATATTTCCTCTAAAAACCAAATAGCAAAAGACAACTTTAACATGCAACTAATTTAGCATTTTAGCATTTAAACCAATTCAAAGTAATTCTGTGACAATAAAGTAATTTTCAGTTTACTAATGAACAGAAAGGAGCAGGGAGAAGAAGAGGGAAAAATCAGAGAAAAACTAGAGGCCTAATTTAATATTCGACAAGAAGTAAGAGGATGAAAAGGATGCTATTTGAGGAATCTCCTTAATGGGCTATTCTCCCTCCTTCACCTTTCTGATTAATTCATTAACTGGTGCAACCTAATTCAGACTCGTGCATGGAGAGGCGTTGCTTAGTTCACATTCGTTCCAGGCTGGATTCATCTGTGAGTCAGACTCCAATGAACTTCTCTCAGTACTTGACCCACATCCCTGAGCCTTCAATCTCAGTGCACATCTGCAAGTGGCTCACAAGTGCCTGCTGAGCTGATTAGAAAGGCAGCGAATCTCCATCTGAAACAACTTCCTCACCTTTCAATGAAGAATTGGCTAAATGAATGTAATGTCGCTGATTTCTTTCAATGGAATGCAGCAAACCATTTGCAGGGAGTCCTCAAAACTTTAAATGTTGGTTAGGTCATCTAGACACAGAAACAACTTCCGCGTAGAAGCACTAGTCTCTGGGGACAAGTAGGACACAGATAGATATGTCTGGCAGATGTCAAAAGTGAGATCCACATCTTTTCTGCTACACACACACACACACACACACACATACACACACACACACACACCACTGAACAGAGAGAGATTAGTGGAGGAAACTGGACATCTCTAGGTATCCCCACTGAACAATTAGAAAATGGTGTTTTGCTTGGATTTCTCGTCACTCCTTCCGACATTTCTTCTATGGCAGTTTAAGATGTGTCCCAAAATTCCTTGATATTCCCTTCAACTGGCAGAGCATAGCCCTCTCTCCCTGAGTGAGGGTCAGATTTGGTGACTCACCTCTGACCAACAGACATGGTGGGAATGACTGTGAATGACTTGAGACTAGGTTATAGAGAAAGTACTGGGGCTTCCTCCAAGTTCTGTCTTTGAGGTTGCTTGTTTGAGGGGAAGCCAGGTGCCATGCCACGAGGACCCTCAAGTGGCTCTATGGAGAAGCCCTTGAGAAGAACCGGGCCTCCAGTCAACAGTCACATGAGTGCGCCATTTTGGAAGCAGCATCTGCAGCCCCACTCAAGCCTTCCCATGACTTCATCCTCGTGAGATTCTGAGTAAGAGATGCCCAGATAGGCTGTTCCTGGATTCCTGACACTTAGACACCATGGGAGGCAAATGTTTGTTATTTCAAGGTATTAAATTCTGGGATTTGATTTGTTATGCAGCCATAGATAACTTACCTTCCCTCCATCCTAGTCCCCACTCCCTCTCTTTGTCCTTTCTTCTTCCTTCATTTTCACCCCCCTTTGTCCAGTGGGCTCATTTTTCCCTTTTGGATTTCTGCAAGAACTTTTGTTTTTTCTACTCAGTCTTCTTTATCTTTATACCTAGATCCACTGTTGACTTGTTCCAACTCCTCTATCCTCTTCCTAAATTCTATTGTGACAGCCTAGACGATACAGAAAGGATTTGGCTGAAGTTTGTAACTAAATTTAAAAGGCATTTAATTTAAATGGTAAGCATTTCGATTTTAAAATATGTATCATTCATCACACATACAGCTTATTAAAAGGCTAAATGCTTCCTTTAATTTGGAATACCTGCCGTGGTTTCCTATTACTCATTTAACAAATTAACACACGGTGGCTTAAAGAACACAATTTTATTTTTTAACAGTCTGGCAGTCTGGCGTCTGACATGGGCTGGCAGTGCTGTACCCCTTCTGGAGGCTCTAGGGGAGATGTGTTTCCAGACCTTATCAAGCCTCTGGAGGCTGCTTGCATCCCTTGGTTTGAGGTCCTGCACCCCTTGGCCTTGTCTTCCTTCATCACATCTCTTACTCTGAATCTCCTGCCTCCCTCTCACAAGGACTCTCACGATAATATGGAGCCTACAGGGATAATTCAAGATAACCCCCATCTCAAGATCCCTAGCTGAGCCAATCCTGCAAAGAACCCTACTCCAACACACTGGGTAGCACAACTTTCACAGGCCCTGGAGTTTGGACATGGACATCCTTGGGGAGGATTTATTCATCTAATATAATTCCATTAATATATTATCATACTTAAAATGAAATTAAATTTCTTATGATAGCCTTTTCTTAAATCTCTAACCTCATATTGAATCAGATTTCTTTGTTCATTCATTCATCCTTTCCATACATATCAAGGACCTACTAAGTGCCAGGTTTTGTTAGACACAGAGTGGGTACATCAGTCAACAAAACGAATCTCCCTTTCCCCCGGCCTGTGCATTATGGTAACTCTGGTCATTAGTGTCTAGTCACAGTGGCCTTCTTCTCCTGGACACACGTGAGCTCATTCATACCACACATCCCTGGACCTCACTGCTGCCTCATTCTGAAACGTTCTTCCCCCGACCTTTCCATGGCTAATTCTTCTTGCCATTCACGTCACCTTCAATGTGCTGAGCTCAGAGAGGCTTGTCTGGATCATCAGTCTAAACTACCATCCCAGACATTTGCTGTCAGATCTCCTATTTGGATTAACAGCAGGGACCTTTTCTCCAGCTCATACTTCTCATTACTTGTTGATTTTCTGCCTTTAGTCACAGTTCCTCCTCATAACAGAGTCCTGGCCACGAGATGACAGCAGACACTTGTCTGAATGTCCACAGTGTGAAGAACATACTCAGTTTAGCATTCCCAGCTGCAAAACATGCTCTGACACCACAAAGTGCTCACCAGATAAAATCAGCAACTGATAACTGTGGTATGATCCTTATAGGATGCCACGAGCTCCAAGTGTCAGGCATTCATTAAGTTTCACAGTGCTAGCAAAAATGACATGATTAATTGAGAGAAGAAAATGGCAGATTCAAGATTTAATTTTACAAACCATAAATTCAAATGCGAATACAAAAATGCACTTAAGTGGGATTATTTACCATGCATCTACAGAAGTTCTATTTTTAGCCAGTAGATAAAAATTTCTATCACTGCAAAACACTGATCTGTTTGGCATTAGAAGACTTAGCTCCTGTGCTTCATTTGGATAATTTCTCTATATTAACTCCCTGGTAATTCCAAATTAGCCAAAGCAATACTAAAAATTTCAACTCATGCAAAAACTGTGGGTAGACTGAAATTACACTAGCATTCATAACAAGCTATCCCATTCATTCTTATCTGAAGGTATCATAAAAATGCCTTAGTATTTTGGTTGATGGTCACTAGCAAATTTTAATTTACCTGATGGAGATATGCTAATTTCTTCTAGATTATAATCTGTAATAAAATTGTTTTATAGCATCTTTCATTACATGCACTCCATAGCTTCCCTTTATCAGTGTAAAATTTTTGCTGCTCCAAATATAATTTTGACAGTATGTTTAGTTGAGAAGACATTTAAATAACTAATTATATAGACTAAATATATTTTAAAAGATGGTTTATTTTTATTTCAGGCATAGGATGGCTCTTTTCCTTCAGATAATCCATATTCATGAGCAGTAATTGGTTTATTAAAATTTCTTTAATAAAATCTTAATTACTTTCATTTGATCCTTTATTTTGTTTTAATAGAGGGTAATTGTGGCTTCATTTCCCTGAAGGAGATGAAGACTATGTTGGTTTAAAAAAAAAAGATTAACAAAGAAAATATACTTTAATAATAGCAAGTCTTACATTATGGTAAAATCAAACATTGCCTCAAGGCTATGGAGACCTATTATAGCCCCCTATTTGCTTTTAGCTATTTCTTCTCAATTTTTAGACCTAAAACATAATCTCTGAACATGGATTAGGCTCAAAGCCCAAAGCAAAATTGGGCTTAATTCATTTTAAAATGTTTATAATTTTTTATTTCAAATTAATCAGTTAATGAGAAATTAATACTTCTGATGACTTATTTTATTTTATTTTATTTTATTTTATTTTTTTTTGCGGTACCAGGGATTGAAAGCAGGGGTGTTCTACCTCCGCACTACACCCCTGGCCCTATTTTTTTTTTATGCTTTATTTTGAAACCGGGTCTCACGAAGTTGCGGAGGGCCTCACTAGGTAGAGAGAGAGACAGAGAGAGAAACAGAGAGAGAGAGGAGAGAAGAGACAGAGAGAGATCGCGTGCATGCACACATGTACGCGCGCTGAGGTTGGCCACGAACCCGGATCCTCTGGTCTCTGCCTCCCAAAGTACTGGGATTACAAGCGTGCGCCACCACGCCCGGCTTCTGATGACTTATTTTAAACAAATCTACCATTATCTTATTTTGAGTGATAGTTTGTGTATGGGGGAAACGGAGGGTAAAGAGAGATGAATGGGGTAAAATGTTCATCTTATAAAGAAGTCAGTTGGGTCTACTTAGGGGAGGATGAGAGGGGGGTGCACCCTTCACTCATTCATATCTTTAGTCTGTGAGCAGGTGGAGGGTTACTGATTAAAACTGAGGGGCCCTGACCCCTGAGCTCATGTTGCATTGTGAGTTCACATGCACTTGCTCTCTGTGAGCATTTGAGTGCACAAATACCACACTCTCAACATCCCCCCTAGAAGCAAAGACCCTCAATGTATGCTGTGAATTGGGATTGTCTTAAGAGTCCCTGCAGATGGAAAGGATTCATGCATAACACTCATGTAATGTTTTTAAACACAAACACATTCAGCTTGAGTCTATGTTAATGCTTATCAAAATGTTGCTCTAATTGTAGTTAATGCCTTTTTCTGATACTCCTCAAGCTTTCTTTTAGGAGTCCCAAGGGGTGGTTAATCAAATCAAATGACCTCTAGGTTCTCCTCCTTGGTATTCCCAAAGAAGAAACTTCACTGTCCTTTGCAGTGGGATGAGGTGAAAGTTAATCCTTTTCAGATCACTGAGGCATTCTTAGCTGAGAGTCTCACTGAGGATGAGAGGGCTGCAGGCTGATCAGTGTGGAGGTGAAGAGGGAGAACTGGATTGTCCTCACTGATAACAGTAAATTCTGATCCTACTATTGCTGCATATGGCTTTTGGTCCAAATACAGAATTGTTTAAAAATAATCACATACACATACATGCTGAGATTGAAGCAAATTTCTTCTTTTTGCTCATTTTCAAAATATATACAAAACTTGTTTAATTGTAGAATGGATGAAGAGTGGTTGTTCTTTATATTTGAAAGCAATTCAGATCTTTGCTGTCACACATCAGGGAGACTCTGGCTTAAGTGGATTAAATCTACCTGGTTTCCATGGGATGTTTTAATTGCTGAGGTTCTAAGGAAACTGAGAGGAAAGATACAACCATGAATAGTAAGGCTTTCTTGTTCCACAGTCAAAACAGATCCCAGCCACACTCTTATATTTCAATTTCTGCACCAGCAGCATTCTTTAAAAGTTTAGACCATGCTAGTATAAGATTAATATAAGCAAGAGGCCCATACTCTCATAAATTTCTTATTAGTAGTTTAAAAAATTATTTTCAATGTTGTTTATATAGCCTGAATTAATTTAATTTAAAATGAAGTGATTTGTCAGATAAAGAACTGTAACTTTTTTCTCAAGAAGCATTTAAAATTCAGATATGTCTATGGTCTCTCCATTTTAAGTTGGTATAGGCATATCTTAATTTCTTTAAAATTCTTTCAATATATTTTTATAATATGAGAGTAACAGGCTAGATTCTTTCCATAGACAATGAAACTTGTCTTCAACTTGGGACAAAGCAATATAGAGACTACCTGAGAAGGAGTAGGACTGCCCCATGGCTCCCCATGGTCATTTTTCAAGTAATTGTACCTGGAAATAGTTTGGATGTCAACGTCTGCTCATAGCCCTCTGTGAAAGTCATAGGTTCATCTTTGATCCCAGCATTTTATAAATGAACCATAGAATTCCGTATTTTTCAATTCCCAAGGGGTCAATGGTTAGGAATATAAAATTAGGTCTGCTGAAACTATAGCCTTCCTCCCTGACCTTGGGTCTGCCTGAATGCTGAAAAAAAAAATATCACCAAAGCCCCCAGGCTGTTTTGTAATCTATGGAAAATGGCCCTGGTACTGTTTTCCTAAAATTTATAACAGTTAAAGATCATATCATTTTATTTGACAACATCGATTCATATATGTGCTGATAAAAGTGATTTCTTACTTTGGTTGTATTTCTTGGTAGTTTTGTGCTCCTGAATTACACGGATGAAACAAAGTAACTTAGGTTTGCCCTTTTCACCTATGACATGATTGAGGGAGAGAAGGGCAGAGCCAGAAAAGGGGGGGAGATTGATTCAAAGAAAATACCCCCATTATTAGATGATTAAAAATTCAGTGTAGGCTGGGCATGGTGGCACATGATTGTTATCCCAGTACTTAGGAGGCTGAGACAGGAGGATCACAGGTTGGTTATCAGCCTCAGCAACTTAGCAAGACTCTCAGCAATTTAGTGAGACACTGTTTCAAAACAAAACAAAATAAATAAAAAGGGCTGGAGTTGTAAATCAAATGCCCCTAGGTTCAACCCCCAGCACGGAAGGAAGGAAGGAAGGAAGGAAGGAAGGAAGGAAGGAAGGAAGGGAGGCAGAGAGGGAGAGAGGGAGACAGGGAGGGAGGGAGG
>PVJS01005321.1:0-35863 GCA_004027185.1 Glis glis | reverse complement strand
GAAGTTTAGGACATGAACTAAACAGCTGGCTTCTAAAGAAGTAGGACTTTGCTCATCAAGACCCATTGGATTGTCTTAAGAGTCCCTCCAGATGGAAGGCCCTTTCTCTTCCCTGCACCACCAGGTACAACTCTGCCTCATTGCAGTGGCTAAGCAAATGGGGCCACCTGATTTTGGATCCCCAGCCTCCAAAATTATGAACTAAATTAGTCCCTTTTCTTTATAAAGTCACCGAGCTTCAGCTATTTCGTTATAGTAATGAAAAATGAACTAAATGAATATACCCTTTAGATAGAGGACAACTGGGGACACCCTTCTGTACTGGGGCCATTTTTATGAGTGTCCTTCATTCCTACAGCTCTCAAAGAAAAGCAGCCTCGATGAAGGAACGGTAGCAGAATAAAAAGAGCAACAGCTGAGAAAAAGAGTCTGAAGTTTTTATCTCAGCTCTCACATAGTCAGAACTAAATATGTCTGGCTTTTAGTAGGTCTTTAATAGGTGCTCACTAGATGTATGAATAACCATTTGAATGAAGAGAGTCGTTGGAACCGGGCATGGTGGTGCATACCTGTAATCCCAGTACTTGGGAAGCTGAGCCAGGAGGATCTCAGGTTCAAGGCCATCCTCAGGACTTAGCGAGACCCCATTTCAAAATGAAAAACAAAAATGGCTAGGGTAGCTCAGAACTAGAATGCCCCTGAGCTCAATCCTCAGTACCAACAAAACAAACAAAAAAGAAAAGAAAAGAAAGAGTTGTTGGTTCACGTAGATGCCAAAGTACAGGGATCTTGGATTGTTACAAAGGATGGCTAAGTTAGGTGTCCAAAATAAGACTGCCTTGAAAACAATTTTTTAAATCGCCAAAAATATCTCACATTTTTGAGATCTTATTATGCACCGGGGTCTCTGCTAATCACCTTGCATATACTGACTCATGCAACCTCTTCCACCAATTCCCTTTGACAGGTGAGGAAACAGAGACACAGAGAAGTTGAGTCGCTTGTCTAAAGTCATTCAACTTGGAGGTGAAAACGAAGGTCAGAGAAGAGTTTGACTATGATGCATATGAACAAGCAGACAAATAAATTTGCTCCTTGAAGCTGGAGCAAGGTGATGTGGTTTGCGATCCTTTGAAGCAGAATCCGTGAGCACAAGAGAATGTTCGGCTTTTCATCTTTTGCCAGTTTCTTTTTAGCCTCGAGTCATGAAACTTGAGAAATTTCAAGAAATCATTTGAGCTCACAAAATGAAGAGCATTCCATTCTGAAAGGACTTTTACAAATATTTTTTTCCCTTGCAAACATTTAATTTTGCTTACCTCTACTAAAAAATTAAAAAACTACAATATTCCATGACAAAAATGAACAAACACCATGTTGCGATGAAGAATAACTTTAAAACTAAATCTTCCCCTTGCCTACCACACCAATTTCAAAATGCGGCCTCGTTTTCAGTGAAATCAAAATTGTATGATACTGTTGTTCCACCGTAATGCCAGTGATAATCGGAATAAGCCCTCATTCACTGAGACATAACCATGTCACCTGTACCATTTTATAAATTCCGACCTCAATCCCAGGAGAGAGCTACTGTTAGAGGTTTCATTATACAGACTCATAACTAGAGATTAAACAGTTTATGAATATCTCTCTCCCAAGGTCAGGTAACAAATGGGAAACAGAACTGGGATAGAAACACAGGTCCTCACTTTCCACTTGGGGACACTCCACTCAGAGGTGATTTCATGGAAACCCTACGATGATAGCGGATGAGAACATTAAGACTCAACTCTAATTTCTGCTGATTACCCTCAGATTTATATTTCTGAGTTTCATTTCCATAACTCTGAATATGAACACTTGCAAATTTTCCTCCAAACATATTTTCTTCCTTCTCGGATTCTGCAAGCTCATCTACTACCCAAATCAGAAATGTGGGAACACTTCCATTTTCTTGTGCCGGTTTTCATAGTTTTAATTTTCAACAGGTGTTTTGTGAGTACTTGCCCAAACAAGGTATTGCTAGTCCCTGTGAGGAATGTATAGTAAATGAAGCAGAGCCCACCCAGGGAGAGAAAGAGCAAGTTCACTTGTGCCGTGAAAAATTAAATGTACCATGCAGGGTTGCATAGGATACAATCCATTAGCCGTCAGAGATGGTGGGCCATGAAACTACAGGTCACACAGGATCTCCATGGGAGGGGATCACAGAAGGTTCTACAGCAGGGGGGGATCTTGGGTTGGCCCTTGAGGGATGAGCTGAATAGGCCAGGGAATGAGAGAGTGATTCAGGTGTAAAAAAGAGAGAGCAAAGACTTGCAGCTATGAGGAGGCGATGGATAACATTCTTAATGACTATGGGCCTAACTGTATAATCGATGCCAACTAAAATGTTGAGCAAAAAGAAAATCTCTCGACAATCAAAAGGTTACCTGTCACTGGGCAATCACTGTCTTACTCTAGAACAGTAGATATCCTTCTCCACTATGGCAAAATTATAAAGGCACCTGCCCAGTCTCCATCTCTGGAAATTCTGATGTAAGTAGCCTGGGAGCAGGGGTGAGGACACCACCATTGTTTTTAAGAGAGTATCCAGAGTGAAGAATCACTAGGGCTATAAGTGATTATTCCTTAGTCCTGGTTAATTGAACAGAGTTTGTCAACATCAGCTTCTTCCACTGTGACTTCTGATGAGCAAGAAAAACCATAAGATATGACTAAAGGAATAGGGATTAGGGACCTTCATGTGGGTGGTCTGTGGGCTTATCGTCATGACCCAATAACTTCATTCATCCATTCGTTTGTTCATTTCCTTCTTCACCCATTCAGTAAACAATATTCTTTGGCAAGCAGAACTGTCTGGAGCCATAGAGTGGGCAAGCTGCCTAAGCAATGTTGGTGCAGCTCCTCTGCAGAGCTGGAGGCAGCAAAAGGAAGGCGGGGAATGTGGTCTCCAGCCTCTGGAAGCTTCAGTGAAGCAGGGACACTAAGCCAAGAGAACAACCACATGCTCTACGTAAAGATGGGGAGACCTACTGGACGACCCTACAGAGGATGTATGGTAGAGGGAAGACTGGTACAATGCTACTTGGGAAATTGGCGCCAGGCTCTACCATCACCTGGATGTCTAAATGGCCTGTAAAAAATCTCTCAGGCAGAGACACCATCCTATTCCACAAAAGGAAGGTCCGTAGGGTGAGGTTGTATTAGGAGGCAGGAAGGCGCTCTGTGTGCCGCCTTTGCACCTGGCTAGATTCTCAGCAAAGACTAGACAATCGGAGTCATGACTTCAAGAAGAGAGCAAGGTGTAGGCAGGTGTTCCGTGTGTCAGATCCAACAGCAAGCCTTGTGCTTTTGCTTCTTGGTGTCTAGACAGGGAAAGTGATCTCAGTGATAACATTCAAGATGTTGGAGTTTCAGTTTCCTGCCAACTCCAGTCTTCAACACTGTGAGATCTAATGCTGTCTGCAGTTAGTTAGGATTCCCATCATCCTTTGAGAAGGTTCCTACTGTGTCCTTGTGTGACTGTCCACATACAAGTACCCTCTGCTTGCAGTGGGGCTCAGCCAGTGGAGAGGGCTGTGGGAAGTCAGAAGGCAACGGAGAGAGCTGGGGTGCTGCGCCCACTCCTCACTTAAGCTCGTGGAGCTGAGGATCTTCCTGGCTACAGCACCCTACTCCATGGCTTCTGATCTCCTGGGGCTCTGCAAACAAACAGTTTTCTCCCTTCCAGAGTCACTAGCTACCTAACCAGCTCTGGAGCAGTGTGTGAGCTCAGCCCTGCCTGCACCTTGGAAGATTCCCTTCATTGGACTCTGGAGAATTCCAGTGAGTGTGCCTTTAATGTCCTGTTGGGACCTGGTGAGAGCCTGTGGTCCAGGGCACATCCTACAGAGGGCTGTGGGAGTTTCACTTGTATGCCTAAGCGCGATTGGACATCATTAAGCAGGCAAATCTCCTGACTGGGGTTTGGTTTTGCCTTGTGATATTTCATTCGCTCCTGATGTGTCAATTACACTGCATTAAGTATGGGATAAATTCTGAGTGGGCCACACAGCTCTAAGCTCCTTTAGAATCTATTTTATTAAATGAAACTCATCTCACATACAACTAAGCATGTTAAAGTGCGTTTGGTTGATTCACAATGGTGTGCAACATAACCTCCACCTTCTTCCAAAGCATTTTTGCACCACCCTAAAATGACAGTTGAATTATAAAGATACCGTTCTGGAAGCATTCTGCAGAGACCAAGTTGGACCGAGGTAAGAAGAATGAACAGACCAGCCAGGAGGTTACTTCGTGATTCCAAGAGGAGAAATGCTTGGGTCAGTGGAACAGGAAGTGGTCAAGTCTGAGGCATAATTTGGATGTCACATGGGTCTAGCTGACCTGGATGTGGAGAAAGAGGGAGCTGGAGCCATTCTGGCCTTGGGCACAGAGTTGAGGAAGAGGGAGGAGGAAGAGGTCTGGCAGAAAACTGGGCTCCAGTTTTGGGATTTTGTTCAATCTGAGATGCCGATTAGACATCCTGTGGTGATATCAAGAGGCAGCTGGGTGGGCAAGTTTGGAGCACAGTGTTAAAGATAGAAATGTAGAGTCCTCACCATTTAGTGGTATTTCAAGCTGTGGGACTGGATGAAGTCACAGAAATAGAGTTCAAATGAAGAGCTGACAGCCCAGGCCTGGCCCTACGCATGCCTACCTTTGAGAGTCTGATGGTGAAGGCAGTTTGGCATAGAGAGAAGCACTATAAATGTTAGTTTCACAAACTGCTCACCTTGGGGCGGCTTGCACATCTTGAATCGCAGCTGAGACCTTCTCTGTTAGTGGCTGAGATTCTTTTTTTAAATATCCCAGGTAATCTGGAGGTTTAAGTTCTTTTATTATGCACATTCATAAGAAACCCAGCTGCAGTTTTCATTTCAAGGCATCTGTTTTAGGCCCATCAGTGGGTGGACTCAGATAGCTGGTCATTAGGGCAGGCATCCAGTCAGAGGTAGGAGGGGGTGAGCCCCGCTTCTGAGAGGCGCCTCTCTAATCAAAGCAGCAGCAACACCCCCACAGGGTGGCAGAGCATGTGTAATGGTGAGGGCTCTGCGATGATCAGAATGTGAAGGATAATAGGATTTTCAGAAAACAATTTAGGAAAGGTGACAATCTTGCGTATTTAAATGTTCTGTGACATTCAGCATTCCTCCTCCAGGTAAAATCACAAAATTGATAAAATGACTTTCAGAGATAGTGTTGAATACGCTGAACACTTGTAATGCATTTATCTGTTGACTAACCCTGAGGTGCGTATAAAAACTACATTGTTTCCTAAGGATTGAAGGTGACTTTTACTGATTATGCTAAAATTCTGGAATTCCTATGCTTTGCCCATTTCAAATCAAATTTTAGAATGCTTCAATTTTTTTATGTTAGCAATTTCTCTGTATGCATACAGTATATAATAAATTCCATTTTACATTATAATTCATTTTTACCAAATTTTAAGTTCACAAAAGGTACATGTTCTTGGTATATAGTTTAAAGTTTTCTAAGATTGTAAAAGAGTTATTTTTCTCTGATTATAAAACCAATACACGGTAACTTTGAAATCTTCTATTTCAAGGGATAAAGTTAAAAAGAAATCCACCCACAGATAATCAGGTTGGGGGACTATACTCCTGTACATCTCTCTGTATTTATTACATATGCACATGCCACTTTAGAAAAAGAGATTTACAGCACAGGCATGATTTGTTAACTTGTTTTTTGCACTCAACATATGTCATGGATGTATTTTGATCTCAACAAATATCTAACCACATCTTGATTCCTAATGCCTGATAATGGTCTATATGATGGGCCTTTCATCAAATCGTGTTATTGACAGACATTTTGACTTTTTCTTTTTTCTTTTTCTTCCTCTTGCTCCCCCTCTTTTTCCTCCCCCTTCCCCCCTCCTCCTCCTCCTCCTCCTCTTCCCCTTCCTTCTCTTCCTCCTCTTTCCTTCTACTATATAACAGAGAGCATTTTAAATGCTTCTCATATTTAAACTCACCTGTTTTGAAGATTATTTTTAATAGTTTCTCAGTAGAAATTCCTAAAACCTGAATCACTGGGTAAAGAACATTTTAAATATTGAGGTATATTGCTAAAATGCTCTCCACAGTGATCATTCTCTGACAGTTTCACTGGGTGGTGCACGTTTTTCTGTCCCTCCCTGACACTGGGGCCTGTGACCATCCTCGTGTCTGGAGATCTCCTAGCTAATGTGGAGTCTCCTTCCCGCAGGCATTCCTTTCCACTCAACTTCTTATTAGGAGCGTTTCCGCTGATTGCGTGTTGTTTTCTGAAATGCCAGCTCACATCTTTCGCTCTTGCATTTCCCATCTAGGTATTGCATTCAGAATAGACAGGTAAGTAAAGCTACAAAATGTTGCGGAGTTGCAGAGCCCTAAAGAATTCCCACAGTATCAGAACTAGTTATAGATGCCTACGATCATTTTTCCCTATCCTAATCTTCACTGTTTAGGGCTCTTAGCTTATTGACACCTACGTTTAATTTTTACAGTATCTTTTACTTCATTGGTCTTGTACTATTGACTTTACTTTTAAAAATCTGAGGATATTAGTCTTTGCTGTTTCCCACTGACAGGATTCTTCTACCTCGAGTCTTGGTAAGAACAAGCCAAAACAATTATAAACACAATGTGTTAAAAATCTCTGGAAAAGCCGGGCGTAGTGGCACACGCTTGTAATCCCAGTACTTTGGGAGGCAGAGACAGGAGGATCCGGGTTCGCGGCCAGCCTCAGCTCTCTCTCTCTCTCTCTCTCTCTCTCTCTCTATCTAGTGAGGCCCTCCGCAACTTCGTGAGACCGGTTTCAAAATAAAGTATAAAAAAATAGGGCCGGGGGTGTAGCGCAGAGGTAGAACGCCCCTGGGTTCAATCCCCGGTACCGCAAAAAAAAAAAAAAAAAATCTCTGGAAACATGTAGTCACTGGGTATATGTGCCTTGTTGATGGTGTGGATTAACATTCATATACAGTCTTGATGGCAAGCTCTTTCCTCTGTTGCCAGACTACAGGGTGCAAGGCTCTTAGCCACTCACTTTTGCAAGTAAATCCATTTGATTGTGTTTACAGTTTGAGGGTGCTAGCACTGATATGATTGAAAGGAGGATGAGCTCCTTCAGGCAATGAGTTCCTATAGATCTAGCTAGTTATTTATATTTCTCTCTCCAAAGCACTCTACTCTGTGCAGGCCAATTTCCTTAACCCGATTTCCTTGTGATCATGGAACTCAAGATCCAGTAGGACCCTAGCTGGACTCCGCCATCATGTTTCTGATTCATCACTTCTAGTTTAAAATATCATGGCCACCCAGCTGTCCTCAGCACCTCTGTTCATCTCAAGGCAGGTCATTTATTCCAATCCATCATGTTGCTGCTGTCAGATTCATGTTCCTGCCCTGCAGGAGGATTCGTGCCACTGCCCTACTCGACAACCATCTGTTTGTCCCCATTGTCCACAGATTTAAACACAGGTGACATAACAGAGAACACCTAAAAGACCAAGTGTGGAAGATTTGCTGATATGTTTTTCAGACAATTTCTTATATAAATTCCTAAAAAGAGAGTAATTACATTAAAATATAATCTCTCTGGTGGCTGAGCTAATGAGGTTCTATGATTATGAATGTTATAAATGGATGGGATATATAGGACTTGCAAATATAGATGAGTATTCTATCTCTTGGCTAAACTCAACAAGTCTTCATGTGTCTTGGCTTTTAGCAAGGGCTATGTGAGTTAAAACATCCAGTCTCCACAAAGATGGTGGGGAGGAGATATTCTGTGTCTTACATTCAAGGGAAGTCCTAGCGCTTTTGTTTCTAGGTGTCTAGATAGCAAAACTGAGGTTCAATTATGAATTCAAGGATTTTTTTTTCAGTTTTCTACCAACTCCATGTCTGCCACACTGTGACATATAACACTGACTATAGTCAGGATTTCCATTGTTCTTAAAAAATATTTTAAAAATAGTAAACAAGCCAGGTGTAGTGGTACATGCCTATAATCCCACTACCTGAGAGGCTGAGACAAGAGGATCACAGGTTCAAGACCAGCCTCGGCAACTTAGAAAAACCCTTTTCTTTTTTTTTTTTTTTTGCGGTACCGGGGATTGAATGCAGGGGCGTTCTACCTCTGCGCTACACCCCCGGCCCTATTTTTTTATGCTTTATTTTGAAAACGGGTCTCATGAAGTTGCGGAGGGCCTCACTAAGGAGAGAGAGAGAGAGAGAGAGAGAGAGACAGGGAGAGAGGGAGCGAGAGCTGAGGCTGGCCACGAACCCAGATCCTCCGGTCTCCGTCTCCCAAAGTACTGGGATTACAAGCATGCGCTACCATGCCCGGCTTAGAAAAACCCTTTTCAAAATAAAAAAAGAAAAATAAAAGGGCTGGGGGTATAGCTCAGAGGTAGAATGCCCCTGGATTCAATCCCCAGTATAATCAATCAATCAATCAATCAACGAACAAATAAACAAATCCTGGTCAACCCAAGGATCTAAGGCACTACTCATTTAAGACTCTAAAGTTTTTAACATAAAAAATTAGTCAAAAATTAGTCAAAATCTATGTCCAAACTATAGGGACTCAAATTATTAGGGTAGCTTTTACCTATCATCTCATGGAGACTAAAAGTACCTAATGGAAGTGAGATTTTGAAAGGTATCAATTTGGTATCTACAACATACCCTCATTAAACTGCCTGTAATAACATTAAATGAAAAGGTTTATATCATCCATTAAAGTTCTGAAAAATATCTTGCAGAAATAACAATTGTAATCTATGCTATTGAGTTGTTCTGTGTGTGTGTGTGTGTGTGTGTGTGTGTGTGTGTGTGTGTCTCATTGGGGATTGAACCCAGGGGCATTCTATATCCCCAGCCCTATTTTATTTTGAAATAGGGTCTCACTAAGTTGTGGAAGACCTTGCTAAATTGCTGAGGCTAGCCTCGAAACTGCAATCCTCCTGTCTTAGCCTCCTAAATACTGGGATTACAGGTGCATACCATCAAGCTCAGCTTCAAGTTGTTCTTTATGGCAATAATTAGACAACTCTGCAAATTATTTCTTCAGGTGAATTATGGTTTGCGATGACAAAAATCATATCATCAGATGAAAAATATCCTTGATCTGTTACAGGAAAACATGTACCAGTTAATGTAAAATGGTATCAAGTAGCTTCTATCAGACAGATGAATGCAGGGGACACTTGTTGATTCCACCAAGGTCCTGGCCCAGTGTTGGTGCAGCTGGTACCAATGAAGGCAAAGAAGTAGAAACAGAGAAGGAAGAGCTGGAGAGGCAAGCATTGGCCAAGGATTCAAGCTGGATTCATATTGTTTGAGGTGGAGATGGGCTCTGTCAACCCTCATTTCAATTCCTGCAATGGATCCTCTAGGGAAAAGTTAACACACTGCCACTCACAACAGCTCACATCGTGTGATAGTCAATCTAGTTTGTCAACTTGACCTGATCATGACACACCCAAGATCATGTGACTTTGGGTGTGTAACAGCAGATTAAACAGAAAGCCTGCCCTGAATGTAGGCAGCAGGATTCTGATAGGTGCAGGACTTAGATATAAGAGGGAGAAGCCGCGTAGAGCAATGCGCGACTCTTTCCGAAGAAAACGCATCTGCTCTCGCCTGATAGCGTCGGCCTCTGGCTCATAGAACTGGGACTTCGCCATTTCTCTGAGGAGCCTCTTGATCTTCTGCTCCCGTCTGAGATCCTCGGCCTCCAGCCCTTCGAACTGAAACTTCACCATCATTTCTCCGAAGAGCTTCCTGATCTTCACATCTTGGACTGGGACTGAATTAGTGTTTGCTCCGATCCTAAGACTCCAGCTCTTAGACCGCTCAACCAGCTACTGGTTCCTCTGACTCTCCACATGCAGTCAGAACTTGGGACTACATTGCTTCAAACTGTAAGCCCATCTGATAAATCCCTTTCTCAAATATACTCATTGTGTGAATTCTGTTAATCTAGTGAACCCTGTCCAATACACATCGTAAGCAAGGTCTTGCTATGAAATCAAGGCTGGATGAGCAACCAGCGAACAGGGACAAGGCCACCAGTGGTCTCAGCCTTCCTCTCAGTCAGGACAGCACAGCACTGGCTCTCAGCTGGGGCCTTCTGAGACCTAAGGCTGCTCAGTAAAGGGAAGACTAGAATAGCATCCAAAAAATTAACCCCAGAGTGATTATTGAGCTCCTGGGATAGATATGCTGAGTTGAGTATCATGGATATAAACATGATACGAAATTGTACATGACAGAGAAATGACATCAAATATCTGCAATACATCCTAATAGAAAATCTTCCATAACCCTGGTGGGGGGAGTATAATTAACAAAACCTCATAAGGAGGACAGTACTAACAGAACAAAGGCCAGGGCAGCAGAGGGAGGCTGACAGATTTGAGATGAGAGAAGTCTGTAGTCTCCTAGAACTTTACTCTTTTGAAAAGTGGATATACAATTGAAATTCATAGTGCATAGATTCTTGTTGGTAAAGCTAATAGAACCAAGAGGGGTCACAGCATTTCATCATTTCAACCTGGAAAAGAATGTAATAATTGTTATCTAGTCACTGTACAACTAAAACAAACACAATAAATTAGTGACTTTATATGTAAATTTTTCCGTTAGAAAGACATATATCTTTGTCATATTTTGGAGACTACGCAATTACAATAGCTCATTGCTGGAAATTTCTTATATAAGATTACCCCACTGAGATGACAATTCATATACTTTATAACTATTAATTATGGTTATGCTATGTGCAGCAATAAACAGATAACTTTTTATAGCTCGATTAAAATTTCTCAATTTCAGATTGCTACGTTCTCCTGGATGGACACACGTCAACATAAACTGTGGGGACATTCCCTTTTAAAGATAAAAGAAAATTAACCAGGTATGGCGGTGCATGCCTATAATCTCAGTACTTGGAAGGTTGAGACAGGAGGATCGCAGGTTAATGGACAGCCCCAGCAGGTAATGAGACTTTCAGCAACCTAGCGAGACCCTGTTTCAAAATAAAATAAAATAGGGTGTGGCTCAGAGGTAGAATGCCCTTGGGTTCAATCTCCAGTACCACAAAAAAAGATAAAAGAAAGCATTTTACTATATTTTTCTAAGATAAGGTTACCATTTAAAATGTGATCTATGAGCATGGTGGCACACACTTGTAATCCCAGTACTTGGGAGGCAGACAGGAGGACTTCAGTTTCGAGGACAGTCTTAGCAAAGTAGTGAGACTTTCATCAACCTAGAGAGACCCTGTTTCAAAATAAAAACAAAATAGGGCTGGGGTGTAGCTCGGAGGTAGAATGCCCCTGGGTTCAATCCCCAGTACCATAAAAAAAATAACTATAAGAATTATGCTTTAAAAATACATATTTACTTATATGTAACATGGACATCTATAATATTATATCCAACTTTCAATTATTTTCACAGAAGAATGTTTTCTTATAGTCGATATGGATTTTAAAAATATCCTGCCTGCTATTCCTAGAAGTTAGTAAATTTGAGGTCTGAGAATGTACCTAAGTTATACCTCCCATTAAAGGCCTAACTTACTCCCAGCATGGGTAACCCTGGATAATGTTTAACATTAAAAAAAAACAAAAGCAGTTTTCTTGGAAAAAGCATGAATTGTTATTCTAAAATGATTGTGTAAACGAGGAAGAACTTTTAGTTTGGAACAGATAGTATTAACCTTTTAATGCCTGCTCATCCCAACAAAGGATAATTGCAATGACATACATTCCTTTGGCTGGGAATAATGGACTAAGGGCTCTGCTCTTTGAGGAAATGATTTACAGCACTGACCTTCATTGAGGGACGGCTGAGACAGGGCACTAATTCTGGGAGTAGCAAAAAGTAAAATAGAAGAAAGAAAGGAAGGAAGGGAGGGAGGCAGGGAGGGAGGGAGGGAGAAAGAAAGAAAGAAAGAAAGAAAGAAAGAAAGAAAGAAAGAAAGAAAGAAAAGCAAAATTGTGTGGTCTTAAAATACATTTACTTTGTGAGTTTGTGAGTAGAATTTTGGGTTAATATTTAAAGAACTAAAAAAAGCATATTTGTGATTGGTCTTAAATTTTATACACTGAAGGTATAAATGAGGCGTACACGTCTTATATACTGCAGAATCTCAGCATCTAGGTGCCTGCAAGGAAATGGGCTAAAGTGCCAAGTCCCCAACCCCCAAGGCATATTTCAGGGCAGGGTAGGAGCTCAACTGGTCTGTGGGATGAGGCTGGTGACACTGGGCCCTTTTCTGTATTTACTCAAGGGCCTAGCTGAGCAGAACTCTCTTGGTCCAGTCACCTCTTAACAAACATTGTGTGACAGAGTTCCTTAGAGAACCAAACTGAAATACATGCACTTGTAATGACCTACGCAAGCAACCGCCATGAGGGATTCACACGGAGCAGCGATGCTGTCTCCCATCTGAGATGGTGCCTCTGTCTACTGCTGAGATCAGCAAGGACACGGCCCTCCAGCAGCCTGCAGACATGGGGCTGGCAGAGTCTACCTGCCAGTTAAACATCCCTAATCTGAGAATCCAAAATTCAAAATACTCCAAAATTTCAAACACTTTGGGCCCCAACATGATGCTACAAATGGAAAACTCCACACCTGACCTCGTATGATGGGTCCCAGTCAAAGTGCACAGCATGCCCAAGGGGAAGAAGCCCTCCTAGCCCCTTCAGCTGTGATGCACAAACTTTGTTTCATGCATAAAAGTATTAAACATATTGTATAAGATTACCCGCAGACTATGTGAATGGGCATATGAAATATACATGAATTTCATGTTTAGAGTTGGGTCCCATCCCCAAGGTATCTCATTATGTATATGCAAATATTCCAAAACTTCAAAAATATCTGAAATCTGAAACCCTTTTGGTCTCAGGCTTTTCTGATAAGAGATACTCAACCTATTGTATTGGACCCAGGAAGTTCTGGGAAAGAACACAACTGTGGGGCCTGGGTCTGTCTGAGCAGGTCAGGCTGGCTGGGCCTGGCCTGACTGATGAGCAGAGAGCTGCTAGGAGAGTACTGGTCCAAAGGAGAACCAGCCCCAGGTGGAGGAGCAGGATGCAGGGCAGTGTAGCCTCAAGGCCTGGAATGGGCGCTATCTGTCCCAGCCCAGAAACTCATGTCTCCATCTCAGGACAAGAAGCAAAGAGAGAAGAGGCTATTTCTCTAATACTTGGGGCCTAAGAAGCACCCTTCAGTGACTCTTGTACAAACTGTAATGTGAAGGGCAGTGTGCTGTTCTTTTTCTCTGGCTTCTATACTACCTTGCAGCTACAGCCTCCTGGGGGCTCAGGGCAGACACCTGCAGGGGCACTTTGCTCAGGAAGCAGCAGGTGAGACTGACAACCAACAGAGTAGCATCAGTAGCATTGTTGTCCATGCTCTAGGGAAACCACCAGCTGGGACACCTGCTGCTCTGTAGACACACTGCAGAGGCTCCTGCCAGGCCCAATGTATAAGATAGACAGAAAAGATGCCATGAAGGCGGGGACAGCAGTCCTTCCCTTCCCGTACAGAACTGCATCTATGGAGCCGAGCAGCTGCAAGGGCTGTGTGAGGGATGTAAATGAGAGAAAATCCTAGGGGCTCACCAGTTGTGTGTGTGCATGCTAGTATAGGCATACCTGTGTGCATACACCTGTGTGTGCACACCTGGGTGTGCATGTGCCAGGCCTGCTTGTGCATGTCCATGTAGGCATGCATAGATTGTACAAACATGCTTGCACATGAGTTTACCCCCCGCATGTGCACACCTGTGTATGCATGCCTGCGTGTGCAAGCCAGTGTCTTTTTTTTTCTTGGAAGGAGAAGTTTGGACTTGAGATGGTGTTGTAAGTAAATTTGCCTTAACTTCAACCTCTCTCTTCCTCCATCCATTTCTAGGTGGTTTTGTTCTTCCACAGCCCATAGAAGCTTCAAAATTCTTACTGTAGCTGACTGCCCTCAACTTCCTTCCTCACCTCAGACTGCTGGTGGTCTCCACGGATTCAGTACTATTACCTTTGTATAAAACAGGTAGCGAAAGTAACTAGGGACAGGTAAGGTAGAAAAACGATGCCAAGTGTATCTGAGGGCTGGAGTCCTTGTAAATTTCATTTGTCAGACAGACTTTGAGTGGCCTAATGATTTTTTAAAGTAATTTGCATAGATATAGCTGTCTCCATAGCAACTCTGATAGTATTGCATTACACTGCAGCTCTAATGGAAGCATTTGCAAAGCTACCCAGAGGTAAGGCTCCCTGCAGGTAAAGGGACTTTTAATAAAACCCTGGTATTTAGAGGCTGACCAGAAAACTTCAGAGAGGCATTCCTTTCCATTCACTGACTGTGAGCTTATTTAATCAGACTTAGCACTTGCTTCTCGGGGAGTTCTCCTTCTGAGACCCCATGATCTTTTCCTTTCAATCACATTTTCATTAGATTTAAGTTCTAAACACCTAGCCATGCTCCATGTGAAGTTTTTCTACAACAATAAAATTTCACATCTGTGTTTACACACCCCAATAACTAAGTTAATAGTCAGGGCAGTTTTTCAGAAAGTTATTAAATTGATAAACTGCTTGAAAAGCCTAACTGATCCATGCTCATCTCATAAGCACAACCACTTGGTAAAAACAAATTCCTACTTCCTGTTACTGTAACAAAGCATCAGGAAGTCTCCTGCGGAGGGCATGGAAGACAGAGCACATTAAAACCAGTCTGCATATCAGTGTCCTCAGGGAAGGATGGGCAAGACCCATGTGTAGTGATCACACATTTCGGAAAACAGTCCAGGGTCAAGAACAGAGAGCAGCGTCCACTCACCTGACAGCTGGGATAGCGACCCTGCAGCCAGGGATTTGCTGCCAAAGAAAGGCAAAGACATCACAGTCTTGCCTTCTCTCCTTCTCTCATTTCTAAACTCTTTTTCTTCATTGCCCTGAGTGTTCTTGGAACCAAAACCAGAATTAAACATCTGCTACATCAAGACTATAAAATCACTTAGAAAGCACACGAAGCACTGAAACAAAACAAAAGCTGCTAGAATTAATGTCCAAGACCTCTTTATTAATGAAATGTTTTTGAGTGCTTTGGAATCTGTATCGATCTTCATTTCCAAGTATACCATTCCCTTCAGAGGGAAATAATTTTGAATAAAGTATAAAGGATGGAAGATCATTCTCTTTAATCTAAAAAAAAATCTCTGGATGTAAAATGCGAGGGACCGAAGTGGCCATTTTTACTACTGATATCCGTGAGTGAATGCAAAATGTGGTTAGCTGTTAAATAGATCTGGAAACCAGAGTAGAGCTCACGCTTGCGTTTGCTTTTAATTAAGTAACTGCACAGATGAGCTCCAGAAACAGTATTTGTGAAATGAGCAGGTCTACCACTTGAAAACCACATTGTGCTTATCAATCAAAATTCATTTTCTCAGAAAAAAAAAGTTCTGACAATTGTCAAATGAAATGTAGGGCCAGTGGCTTTTTCAGCTAACAAGTACCATTATTTTAAGTACCAAATGTGTTTGTTATAGACTGCTGTCTTAAAGTATTGAAAGCTATTGTGCTGCCAGTTTCCATGATTTTTTGTTTTGTTGTGTTTTGTTTTTGTGATACTGGGGATTAAACTCAGGGCTACCACTGAGCCACATCCCCAACCCAGGTTCCACATTTTTTTTTCTTTGCGGTACTGGGGATTGAACGCAGGGGCGTTCTACCTCCGCGCTACGCACCCGGCCCTATTTTTTATACTTTATTTTGAAACCGGGTCTCACGAAGTTGCGGAGGGCCTCACTAAGGAGAGAGAGAGAGAGAGAGAGAGAGAGAGAGAGAGAGAGGGAGAGGGAGAGAGAGAGAGAGAGAGCTGAGGTTGGCCGCGAACCTGGATCCTCCGGTCTCTGCCTCCCAAAGTACTGGAATTACAAGTATGCGCCACCACGCCCGGCTCCGCATTTTTTAAATTACTTGAAATTTTTTCTCAACTTTTCAGTTGGCCAAGTGTCATTTGTACAGATTAATCCTTTTAAACTAATCAATTTCCTTAATTAATTCACATACTATTGTGAGTTAATAGTATGTGCATTTTTTTTTTGGTACTGGGGATTGAACTCAGGGGCATTCTACCTCTGAGCTACATCAGCCCTCTATTTTATTTTTGATTTTGAAACAAGGTCTTACTAAGTTGCTGAGGGCCTTGCTAAGTTGCTGAGGCTGGCCTTGAACCAGTGATCCTTCTGTCTCAGCCTCCTACGTACCTTTTTCTCACCAAAGAGGACACTGTCAATGGTGGGAGTACCCCTAGAAATATTTATCCGAAGTGTGCCAAATTTTGTAGAGACTTCCAGAACATCTTCCTCATAATTCCTTCTACTGAAAAGACACATGAAGAACACAAGTTTCCCTCCGCATACCTGCTGTCACCTCCTTCCTGGCACCGAGGCCTAACACTGCTTACATCAAATAATCTGGTCTTCTCTCCCCACCCACATTTGCCTTTCAATCCAGGCTGTGCTTTTGTTGGAGTGTGTGTGCAAGAATGTGCACATGTTCACCAGGTAGGCAGAGGCAGAGAGATGACTCAGTTTGAATTAATTCTTACTAAAGGAGTGTGTATGGGGGAGTTTACACCCACAATTTTCTTGACTCATATTTTCTTCTCCTGAAATCCGAACACACGCTTATCTTTATAACCCATTTTCAATGTTGCTTTCCTCCAGAAGCCTTTCCTGATCTCTCATTTGGAGGCTCTTTCCTCCTCCGAGCTAGTCTGGCCCTTTCTTGGTGCTCATCTTGGAGAACAGTTGTTCATTCCTCTCTCATCCTCGATGGACCACTTCTTGAGGACGGAGCTGATGTCTGTATCATTTTTACACCATCCATCACACCTGGCCTGCAGTGATGCTCAGACATAGCTCGAGAAGACAGGAAAGAAAGACCACAGGAAGACCAACTGCCAAGCACAATTCCTATACTTCCCTGGGATCGCAGGTGCTGTCTCGGTCAACATTCTCACAGATATAACCCCAAACCACTGACCACAAAACTTAGAGGAAGGAAGATTTTATTTGCTCACGGTTTTTTGGAGACTCTGGGTTCAGTCCAAAGGAGTCCAGAAGCAGAGAGAGCAAGGCGAGGAGAGACCTTATATCATCCATGCCCCTAGGAACCCCTCCTTAGCAACCAAGACACACTTCATTTCCAACATTGCTGTATTGTTTCCATGAGGGTTAGGGGGACATTCTAAATCCATACCATTACAGATGTCTTAGGACATAGGTACCTGTTGTAAGAAATGATTTCACAGAGGGAATTCTGGGAATTCCACTGGGAAAGTGTTAAAGTAGATATAAAATGCCCCCCTAAAGAGCTCATTTATTAATTTTTGGAGCTGATGTACTTGAGTCATGAGGGTTGTAATCCCAGCAGTGGATAAATCCACAGTAATGGATTTATCTGGGTGGTGACTCAAGCCAGTAGGCTGTGGCTGGAGGAGGTGGATCCCTGGGGGAGCGGCCTTGGGATTATATATGGTTCTTCCTCGCCCTGCTCTCTCTCTTGCTTCCAGCCTCCATGATGTGAGGAGTACAGCCCATGTGCTCTCCCTGTCTCCACCTCCCACCGCCATGCCCTGAGATCCACGGTCCCCGGCCTCACATGGACTGAACCCGAAACCATATGAAAATAAATCTTCTTTTTTCTAAGTTATGTGGTCAATCATTTAGATTATAGCTGCAAGAATGCTGAGTGGGAGAGAAGGCATGTGGTTGAGGGCATGTGTATTTGCCATAAGGTCAAATTCACCATCGGTGACCATGGCAGCCCACTGGAAGAGTGAGTCACTGAGCAAAAGTAGTTTAGCATATGCAAAACTAAAGCATCTCCTCTGCCAGGCCAGCTTCATTCTCTTAGTCACAGCCAAGAAGGAAGCTTATTCTGGATACTTTATTGGGAATAACAAATAAAAACATCTGTTGGAGAGGAAACCAGGTGTTGGGCAAGGAGGATAGACATTCTGTAATTTGCTCTTCTCCTCCAGTGGATATTCTATGCTGTGTTCGTTAACACTAGTTAATGTAATTTTTGTGATAATTGTAGAGCAAATAGAGCAAACTCTCAAATATAATTAGGGAAAAGTGTTTCTAATTAACTTGTAACTCGTGAGTTGCAAAGTAGAGCCACAAATCAGTTATGCATTGTCAGACCTAACGAGCAAAACACACACTACATTTCAATCTTGGCACATAAACAAAATGCCAAAAGCTCCTACCAGTACTCTCCTTTGAACCTTTAGAAAAAATTGGCATACTCTGAAACATAAGCATAGATAAGAGCAGGCATGTCTCACATCACCAACACTAATGGTCACAGAGATGAATAATGAAGGCCACCTCACCTGGTTCAGGAACAACATCCAGCACTTTACCTTGGCAGTATGTAGAATGAATGATGAGCATACACGCTCTGCTGGGTGTACAGTGGTTTTGATGAGATGCCAAGAGGTTTTGTAGGGAAGTAGAGTACCATAATAATTGCTAGCCCCACCCCAGATAAAAATACCATCAACAACAATTGCTTGCTGCTGGCTGCAAGTCAGGGGCTTACAGGTCATTTCTGCCATAGTCATTAGAAGTTATTCCATGTTGTCCTCGTTCACTCCAGCAAGCAGGTTGGAATATAAGGTAACTTCCATATTCACAAATGCTAAATGGGCTAACCACTTTCATTGGATAATTGAGTTAGTATTAGCAACAAATCGTTTCGTCATCTCTCAAAACACATGTGTCTGATGGTGTTATGAGAGTAGAAAGTGGTGTTTGTCAAACATGCATTATCACAGGACTACCAGAGGGTCTTGTTAAATGGGGGGAGCAGACTGGCCTTATAAACAGAGGATTATGATTGTTCCACAGACCAGCTGTGACCTTGAGCAAGCCTCTTACATCTGACTTCAGGGAATATGAGGAGTAATCAAGGCAATAACAGATGTGAGGCAGACAGAACATGATGGGCAAAGCCTTCCAAGCCTTCTTCACCAGCTCCCACTACAGCATCAGGTCTAATATTGACAGTCAATCCCTTTTCCATATCATTCACAGTGCCTCTGCCTCTCTGGTCAAGCCATGGCAGACATATCTGGTGACACAGTGGGGAGGGAGGGTCGCCAGTTTCTAACTGGTGCAAGATGGCAGCAATGTCTACCATTCTACTTCTCAAAAGAAGAGGTAACATGCATCAGTGAATCTCCCTTCGACTGGCAAATGCTTGACACCCAAGTTAATCTTCCTGGACTTTTTTTTCTTGATTGAATTTAATTTCATGGACTATGGACTCTAGAGGCCAGACACTACCAGACTGGCATCACTTGACTGACTAATTCCAAGAAATGGCCATTTATTGTTTTGTTGCCAGCAATAGGGAACCAGTACAGACTTCAATTAGTCACTGCTACAACTGTGGCTAGGGCTGGCTTTGGGTACATGCTTCTCCTAGGGCTTGCAATGGCCTTTCTTCTAATTCTGATGGGTAGGGGGCAGGGCTCACACTCTTAATGTGATGAGTCAGAGTTGGAATGAAATAGAGCATCTTCTCTGGCCATGCATGTATGCAGCTATTTCCACTTGAGGCAGCCCAGGCTTCTTCAGCTTCTAAAGGACCTGGTACCACAGAGGCAGGAAAACCCTACTGGCTGAGACTATGGAGGATAAAAAGTTGGGGAGGATGGTTTTTACATTTAGTTAACTTAAGAACTGTGGACTTTGAACTTGAACACACAATGGAAAGAGATATTGATTTTTCAACTTTAATTCCTTTGAACTTTAATGTTTTTGGACTTCAACATGAAAGGGGATTTAAACTTTGATTTTTAATTTCTCCTGATGTTTGGTAGGGTTTATATTAACATTCGGGGCCTCTCTACATTGCTGGCATTTCATTATTGGAATGTTTCTGCTCATTTTTTCTTTATGATGGGTAAAATTAAGCAACATCTCACCGCAGAACTGTTAATATGCTGTTAGACAAGAAGGCTGTATATTATTTGGGATAAGAAATCAAATTGGGAGATTGATGTGGTAGTGCACGCCTGTAGTTGTAATACTTGGGAGGCTGAGACAGGATGATTGCAGGCTCAAAGTCAGCCTCAGCAACTTAGCAAGGCTCTCAGCGACTTAGCTAGACCCTGTTTCTGAATAAAAAATAAAATAGGGCCGGGGGTGTGGTTTGGAGGTAGAATGAACCTGGATTCAATCCCCAGCACCACACACACACACACACACACACACACACACACACACACACACTGGGATTTCATTTTAAATCCAGGGAAAATAATGACCCTGAGTTTGATAGAAGTAGTTTGCTCTTCTGACCCATTTCAGTGACTCTTGGTGTAATATATCAACTGTCTATAAGGAATTCCAGCTGATCCCAAAAAAGCCCCACAGAGAAGTAAAGAAGAGTATTGTAACAAACTGCTTAGCGTCTGCTTTGGGGGAAAGCAGTCAGGCCCCTGATTGACCATAGAAAGTTGGGTAAGAAAAAAACAGTCTGAGTGATGTTGGTGGGAAATGCTTTTCTTTTGGTCCAAGGACCCCTTCCCTGCAGGTATTTAATTAATGTTATAACCAGACTTCTCTGGAATTAGAGAGTTCCCTTGGCTTACAGGTCTAGAGTAATGCCTCCAGCCTGGCTCCCAACAGAAAGGGAGATAATATTGAGTAATATTTATGCTTTGTTTTCTATGTCAAACTGTTCAGAACTCATGCAGAGCAGAAGATATTACTTATTAGGGATACAATGGAATAAGAAAGAGAAAGGAAGGATGCCATTCAGCAAATGAGAAATATCATTATAGTTCTGCAAGATGCAAACAGATGGGGGTGAGTTGAGTGGTGGGGTGATGGAGAAGTCAGTCCAGACTAGGATACACAGAGGGGGCTCCATTCCAATGTGGCTGACTGTCCAGTGGAGCCCTGGGAAAAAGTCATACTCAGAGAACGCAGGAACATGGGGTCAAGGGGTATAGGAATGAGAAGGGAGGCTCCAAAGGGTTTGGAAAGAAACAGTCACCCACCTTCTCACACTCTACTTCCATGTAAGTGCAAAGAACACTCAATATCAGAAATGTGCTGGCTTTTCCCTTCAGACCAGATAAATAAAAAAAAACTAACAACTCAGAAAACTCTCCAAAGAAATTGATTGCATTGGGGAGAACTAAGAAGCTACCATAGATATTTGAGCCTTGGAGAAAGTCCTCCTAATTAAGACATTTAAGGGGCTCTCTAACTCCAAAGTTCACTCCTTCCTGCTCACCCTAAAGCAGATCCTCGCTACACAGCTAACAAGCTTCACCTGTGTGCACAGAGCTCAGACAAATCCCATATTCTTCCTGTCTTAAAAATAAGTAGACAGACAGCCAAGGATCACCATAGCATGTCTGCAAAATCCATGAAAGGCCCCCATTAAAAAAAACAACAAGAAAAACTGACACTGGAGAAAAGTGAGCTAATTCATAGTATAGAGAAAGAAAGCAAATTTTAGTTCTAAATAATATCGTTAGAGATTCATGAATAACATATCATAAAACAAAAATAGAGACTACTAAAAAAATAAAAAGGAAGGTACTTTCTTAGAATTAAAAAACTCATATCCCCCTAGGCTCCAAGGAAAGAAGGAAGGAAGGAAGGAAGGAAGGAAGGAAGGAAGGAAGGAAGGAAGGAAGGAAGGAAAAGGGACTCACAGATATACTGGGAAAAATAGATGTTAGATATTGGAGAAATCACTCAGAAATTATATGATAAAAAGGCAAAAGGCTCTAAATTATATGAGCAAATTTAAGACAGAGGAATAAGCTAGGACATTAAAAATCTGACCAATTCCAGAAAGAGGAAGAGAGGGCTAAGGGAGGCATGGGAAACAACCTACCTTCCTCCCTCCTTCTCTCTCTCTCTCTCTCTCTTCCTTCCTTCCTTCATTTCTTTCTTTCCCTTTCTTTCAATTGAAACTCAGGGCATTCTACCTCCAAGATACACCCCCGTTTTATTTTTCATTTTGAAACAAGGTCTTGCTAAGTTGCTGAGGGTCTTTCTAAATTGCTGAGACTGGCCTTCAACCTGTGATCCTCCTGTCTCAGCCTCCCAGTAATGGGAAATATCAGTTTTTTTTTAAAAAAGGACAATAATCCAGAACTAAAGAAGGTGATTCTTTAAACTAAAATTGTTCAATACCAATGATTTTTTTAAAGGCCTATGCCTAGATAGATCATCAAATATCATCAGAATATTTTAGAATATCAAAGATAAAATTAAAATTAACTTGTAGAAAATGTTCCTGGGGAGAATAGTATTCTATCCAAAAACTCATATCTAGAATATATCAATCACATGTGAAAGTTTAAGATCGACTGATCCGGTTTGGATCTGGATAGTCCCCAAGGTCTCATCTTAAAAGCATGGCCCCCGTGCCCCAAGGTTCAGAGGTGGACTCTTGGGGAGTGACTGGAAAATGAGGGCTCGGACTCATCCAGGGATTAATCCAGGGATGGCTGAATGGACTGCCAGGAGGTGGGACCTAGGTGGAAGAAGTAGGTTACTGGTGGTGTGCCCTGCAAGAAAGGTCTATGTTCTCCCAGCATCTTCCTCTTCTCCTCCTCCTCCTCCTTCTAGTCCGTCTGTCCCTCCCTCCCTCCCTTCCTCTCTTCCTTCTTCCCTCTCTTCCTTCCTTTCTCTTTCCCTCCATTCCTCTCTCTCTCTCTCTCTCTCTGATTCCTGGCTGCCATGAACTGAGCTCCTTTCCTCTGTGACACCCTTCCACCATGAAGTTCTGTCTCACCTCAGGCCCAGAGCAATGGAGTTGGCTGACCATGGATTGGGACCTCTGAAACCATAAGCCCAAATGAACTTTTCCTTCTCTAAGTTGTTCTTGTCAGGTATTCTTGCCATGGCAAAGCCATGCCAACACACTGGTGTTTTCTGAGTTTCATCTCCTGAGTGCCCTTTGTTAGAAACTTGGAGGTAAAGAAGAGAGAGGAGGGCATAGGAGCCAGGAAACAGGTTCTAATCCACGGCTGCTGTGGGGCAGGTTTAGACAGCAATATTCAAATGTCCCCAGAGACAGAGGGTCCTGAGAGGAGGTCCATGGGGAGAGGAGGGAAGCGATGATAGCTAAAACGTGTATGAGGTCTAGTTGGCACCACTGCCACTGACAGCAAAGACCATTTGGGCACAAGAAGCAGAAGATGGAGAACACTCCCTACGCCTGGCGGAGGAAAGCTCTCAAGGGCACTTGCTTTCAACAGAAATAAAGCTGATTTATCAAGTTTTATGGTTTAATAAAAACTGTTTTATTATGATTTGTAAAGCATTCTGAAGTCTTTAGTTGGGCATTTCAAAATTTAGGTCGATTATCTCCTTATTTAGAGAGAGAAATATTATATTAGTCAAGCCCAAAGGACGTGCGGCATTTCTAATCAAAGCTTATTTGCTTAGGAGCATTTCAAGTAATGGCTAGCACAGAATAGCTTCAACTGGATTTAAATAAAATTCTGAGCATCATCTCACAGCAATTATTGCATAGGAAGGAAATTATTTATTTCAAGGCCTAACAGGCAGTGGCAAAATAGATTCTGCTGCGAACAGACACTGCCGTGCAAATAGGGAACTTTGTCAGCGTGCGTGTTTATGGGTTGAATGTAAATGCACATAAACACCTCAGTTTTAAAACTTTATTATTGTTCGAGCAGTTTGCCAAGCGATATTCAATAAATATTTTAAGGATTTGCAAGATCATTTCTTTCGTTTAGTCTTCTATTATTTATAATTTGGCATTCTTACTTGATGCCTTAAGTCCTTCCAGCTATATAGCTAGGTCTCATATGAACTCTGGGAGCCAGGGGAAAGCTCACCAAGTGCTGTGTGCATGCATGTCACTATCACTATGAACTACATCATAATGTGAGACTATAATGCATAAATAAAAAGAATTTAAAAAATAAAGTAGACTTTGTTTAAGAAACAACATTCATTTTGTGTGTGTGTGTGTGTATGTGTGTGTGTGTGTGTGTGTGTGTGTGTGTGTGTGTATGGTACTGGGGATTGAGCCCAGAGGCATTCTACCTCCGAGCTGTACCCCTAGCCCTTTTTTTAAGTTTTTGTTTTGAAACAGGGTCTTACTAGGCTGTTGAGAGTTTCACTAAGTTGCTGAGGCTGGTTTTGAACCTGTAATCCTCCTGTCTCAGCCTCCCAAGCACTGGGATTATAGGTGTACACCACCATATCCAGCTAAAACTGCTTTTTTAGAACTCTGTTGAAAACATGTCCTAGTTTAAAAATATCTAGGAAATAACTCAAAGGAGGACGTTGCTCTCCCTCTTCCTATCATTTTTTTTTTTGTTAGTCTGTTGGAGAATTACAAAGGAAGTAAAAGACGTAGCTGTTATGCTTACGTCGCTGCTTTATTTAATCCAGGTATGGATACTAAACCCAATTCTCAAAAGGATTTTGGCAGCAACTCGGGTCAAAAGAAGTAAAGGAACCATTTTTGCTCTTACACTTGACTCTGCCCTGCAGAGACATCAACTTCTTCACTGCTCATCTGGTAAGTTTATAAAGAGCCGACATGTTTGTCAGGGATGGCTCTGTAAATATTTAGCAGTCAGGAATGCACAGGTTGGAGCAGGGTCTGAACACAGCCATGGGCACTGACCTAAGCATCCACCTGGCTTAGCATAGCACTGGACCCCTCAGAAATTCAAAACTATTGGAGAAATGAATGACACAGGAATGAATGAAGTGCCTGGCCTCACACAGGAAGGCTTACTACACTAAAGAGTCCATCAGACCTGGGCAGAGACAAGCACCTGCCAGGAGGAGGAGTGCAAAGAGATTAAAAGAGAAGAGAGGTGGAGGACGTGATGCCCTCCAGCTTAAAGCGAGTTTGCTGCACTAAACCCCTGGCTCCCCAGTGCTCTGCTGCAGCTACAGGAATCCGAGCTTCGTAGCTCACTTGGCAGATGACCACGGGCTGCTGCTGAAGATGAAAACGGCTCTCTGGGGCCCTGTGAGGCGGAGTCGCTGCTGCCTTCTCCTTTGCTTCAGGCAGCGCGTTGGCTCTGGCTAGTTATGCATCACTGATGTCTAAACAGAAGCCAGCGGGGTTCTGCGGGTCTCCAGGCATCCTCAGGTCTCTGCCGCTGTGGACGTTTAGAGCTCTGTTACTGCAGATGGGCTCACAGCAGCAGCTCCCCGGCACTGCAGCGCGCTCAGAGACGCAGGCGCTCTTCCCATTCCCTTCTCCAGGAGGCGGCCTGGCCGAGGTACTCGCCATTTGTCCGCAGCATCCGCGATGGTGATGTGACTCCACATACCATGAACGGCTGCTGGTCTGACTGCTGTGACAACAGGTTGGTCTCTGAGAAACAGATTCCTGCCTGAAGTTTTCAGCTGAGCACAATAAGACGGAAAGGCAGAGAACACACACACACACACACACACACACACACACACACACACTTTCATTGATGCATCATAATTATACATCATAGTGAGGTTCAAAGTGATACAAACACACCTGCACACAGCACTTGGTGTGTTTCCCTTCTAACGTTAGTGAGATGGTAATGATTCCTTCGTCTATGGCTACATAGCATTATTTGAACAGTTTCCTTCATCAGTTCTCCCTTTTTTCCCTACCCACATCCAATCCCCTTCCACTATCCTACTGGTATCCTCTTTTATCTGATGTTCCTTTTGTTTCTGAATAGGTACTTTGTGTGTGTGTGTGTGTGTGTGTGTGTGTGCGTGTGCACACGCGTGTGCGCATGTGGGGTACTGGAGATTGAATCCAGGGGCATTTTACATCCAAACTACACCCCCAGCCCTTTTTAAAATTTCTTATTTTGAAACAGGGTCTTGCTAAGTTTCTGGGGCTTCACTAAGTTGCTGAGGCTAGGCTGGAACCTGCAATCCTCCTGTCTCAATCTCCCAAGTACTGGGATTGTAGGTGTGCACCACTGCACCCGGCTTTAATAGACACTTTTCAAAAGAAGAAATACAAATGGCCAATAAATATGTAAAATAATGTGAAACACTATTGAATTCATGAAAATGCAAATCAAAACTACACTTGGATTCTATCTAACTCCAGTTAGAATGGTAATCATCAAGAATAAAAACAATAATAAATTCTGGTGAGAATGTGGGGAAAGAAATAGGAACTCTTACGCACCGTTGGTGGGATTGTAAATTAGTAGAACCACTATGGAGATCAGTATGGAGTTTCCTCAAAACACCAGGGATGGTATCACCATATAACCCAGCTATGGCACTCCTTGGTATATTTCCAAAATAATTACAGTGAGAATACTCTAGTGATACACACATATCCATGTTTACAGCAGCACGATTCACAATAGCCAAATTATGGAACCAACCTAAGTGTTCATCAACAGATGAATGGATAATGAAAATGTGGTATATATACACACAATGGAATTTTACTCAGCCATAAAGAAGAACAAATATATCGTTTGCAAGAGAACACCTAATGAGGTAGCAACCACTGTGACTCATCATGGATTGGACTGTCACTGGAAAACACAGCATTTCTTCTAGGAGGGGAGGTGGAGACAGCTTTGGCTCCCATCACCATTCATGCTGCTGATGAAAAAACAATGAGTCATGACACAACCATGGGCGCAAACTTTTGTTCTTCTAGAAGAAGCAAACTAAGAGGTGAAGGTTTCCTCTCTGTATATCAAGTACTAGCATGCTTCCTACTGCCCAAGTTTCACCAGGAATGGAAATCTCCTGACATTTTAAAGAGATTTCTTTGCCTTTGAGGTTAATGTGTCTTTGATGTTTCCAAATGGGGCTCACACAGAAATGTTTGATGTAGCCCAGGTATAGAATGGGTGACTGCCAGGGTCCGTCAGAAGCAGTTCTGAAGGTAGCGCTGTAGCTGCACTCTGTTCCTTTACAGCCACCGCAATGTCAGCAGTAGTGCGGGCCACACTGCCCTGCATGGTGTCATGTGATCGGGGACAGCATTCTTAACTTTTTTAAGCCATCAGTCATGTCCAGCTTTCACATGCAACTGAGTTTCTTTGGCAATGAGACAAGCCACCCAAAGGGGGCTTCAAACAAGGGTTTTGTGTTGGAGCAGACTAAAATTTAGTAAAATCTAATTCTTTTCAAAGTGTGAAACAGATACATATGGGTACACAGAAGGTGTTCTGCTGGCCTTCAGCTCTGTGGGTTTCACACATCCCCTGGTGAGGGCTTAGCGCCCAGAGGCATCCTGTTTCATCACACGCTGAGTCCTCTCTTTCTCAGGCATTTTCGACTTAAACACGACCCATGAAAAGAAGGATGGGCATGACCAGAGGAGTAGGAAATATTTTCGGTTACATAACTCACCTCAAAATTCTCCTGAACATCACAATGCGTGGGTGTGATCACTTGATCTGACCCGTGTTATGTTAGTGTGAAACGCTACTTTAATTACACTGTAGCCCTTAACAATCATTTTTTTTTCTACAAGGACAATTCTCTAATTACAGGAAGGAGGAAAAAAAAAAGAAAAAATATTGGGACTAGTTCCAATTCAGCTAAAAGTAAGAAAGAGATGTGACAGTAATCTTAAAGGGTGAAGATTTAAGGAAACAGACTGAGGATGGGAGTTTTGACCCAAGACTGAATAAATATTGATAAATATTGATGTATCTCTGGCTTGAGTAATATTTTCTTAAGTAAACAAATTTACATATATTTCATCAGCATAGATACGAGGAAATTTTAGAGTTGAGACAGAAGGTCAGTGAGATCACAGATGGTCAAAAGATCTCTTTAGAGAATCAACTTTATAATCTGCTTAACAAATACTTGCTTATAAGGGTACTTTGATGAAGAGAAACCCAATGTCACCAGTAGTGAGCATTATCAAGAAGAAGAAGAAGAAGCATTAGAGCGATTTGGAATTCCATATTGGGCCACCTATGCCATTGGCACTCCAACAAGCCACACTGCACACTTAAAAGTGAGCGATGATAGCTAATAGCTACTGTTTACCATGTCCACATGTATTCTAGGAACGGTTTGTGCCGACTGTTTCCTGAGCTCTCATTCATTGAACCCTCATGACTCTATGAGGTGCTATAATCATCTCCATTTTATAAAACTCACAATTCTAATATCCTGGAAAGGCTTTCTCCCATGTTAACTTTTGAAAATCTCCTTCATGTGTTGTAATATAACCTTGGGACTTTGAATGGGCATAAATACTTTACTCAATAAATTCACTGCTGAGTACAATACACTCTCTTTTAACCACACTATAAACCAGAATATACACCTTATTACCAGTAACTCGAATGTCAGGTCCTTTTTATCAGTTATTTTTAATGTAATTCTAATGATGGCCCATGGGTACTGTAAGCTGCTCAACTCCTTCTAAATGACTGACAAGGACTGACATATGATCATAGACTTAGTGAGGGCTGCATTTGTGGGATTCTAATAATTTAATATGATCAATCAACGTGCGTTACATTTGGTGCTATATAATTTACTTGTTGAATCATTTGAAAACACAAATCGAGACTGTCTTACTTTACCAACACTCTGAGAGGCCCTGAGCCATGATGTTTGGTTTGCACATTTGCTACTGGGTTGGATAATGGGAACTTTATCTTGAGATGAAAAACAATAATTTGGCAGCGATTCTAACCTGTGACCAGCTCCCGGATCTCCAGGTCGGTGGTCTTGCGGAGTAGCCTCACCAGGGCCGGGATTCCACCACAGTTTTTCAGGGCGATTTTGTTATCGTCGTTGGCCTTTCCATAGACCAGGTTTCTCAGCGCTCCACAGGCACTCCGGTGGACTTCGGTCATCCGATGGTCCAACAGGTCCACCAGCAGCTGGATGCCCCCTTGTCTCCTTATCTGAAAGAGCAGAGGACATGACGTGTGCCTTAGAGAGCAAGGTTTCACCGTCTAAACCACAGCATGGTTTTCATATGAAGAATCTGCTACAATTAATTGCACTGAACTGAATTAAAGCATACAAAGGGAAAAGAAGGCAATCAATGTTCTGCTCTGATTTTATTGCCTGCACTTGCTTTCATATCCTTCCAATAAAAATTTAAATATATTTATTTCAAGCTATAGACTTTCAGAAAGGCAATTCTAACTTCAGAATGGATGGCTCAGACATTTCCCTCTAAAAATATGCCACATGCTCATGGCACAAAGCAGATGGAGGTGCAAGGGCAGTGGAAGGCTTCCCATTCCTTAGGCCTGTTATATTTACCCACTGTCTTAAAGGGCTGTGGGATTGATGGACAAAATGTTAAAATTATTCTGTTTAATAGAGAAATACTCCAGGACCCTCATCCAAAAAAAAAAAAAAAAAAGAAAAATACTACAAACAGTTCAAAGAGACCAGGAGCTAAGTGAGAAACTGGAATATATGACACAAGGAATGTTTGTCCCAGAAGATCTGGGAACATAAGAATGTCACTCATGATTAGAGACAGGACGTGTCAACCTGAGGCGTGTTGTGCTTAACTTGGGTATCTGATCATCAACAACAACAAAAACCACATTAAATTTTAGTGTTCTTTTTACCCAAAAGAAATTTTAATCTTTTATAAGTAAATACAAAGCACTTTTTGCAATGTGTATCAAAATGTATGTTCCCCTTTGATGTTGGGACCCATCTTAAAATTGCAACTGGAAGCAAAATAAAATGGCTTGTTAACAAACCGACTACATCATAGAGTCATTGCTAGCAAAGATACATTCTGAGCACTTCTGCATTTACCATGGAAAAAGAGCAGGATTTGCTATTCTTCTCTTTTTCTTTCTTTAAACTTCAGTGCTTCCCCAGAGATTGAAGGACTGGCACCTTCTCTACTTAATTTTTTCACAGAAATCTCATTCATTCCACAAATGTACCAAGACACATAGCCAAATCCCCTTTCCCAAGAGTGCTCAAGCACCCCCTTTTCTATGAGGTGACTCTAACCACACTGCTTAAAACTACCATCTGAACCACACCCCCAACCCAACATTTTCATTTCACCTTCATCCATGACAGAAGTCTTCAGAGCTCCTGACATGATCTAACTTATCTATTATGCTTATTGTTATTATCTGTCTTCTATTCAAATGCATGTCCTGGGAGGGCCAGTCTCCTTGTTTCATTCACCAATATGTTCTTATTCCTATCCCAAGTGCAATACCAAGCACATAGCAGATATGTGCTGAATCAACTCGATATGTGTTGAATGAATGAGGCTGGTGAATTCATACATTACTTGCTACATTAGTGTTTCTCAGATTGACCTGAACAGTGCTTTTTAAAATTGAGTAATAATCCTCTTTAATGGAAGGAGAACACTTTTGTGAACAGTCAAGAATGTATCCAGCAGGCTCTAGCAGACATTCCTAGACGGCTTTCAAATGAGGGTCTGCCTTATGCATACAGGTTGGACCACTGACGATGCATTACATCCTGTAGGAATTATTCTCATTCATTAGCATTTCGTTAATTCCTGTAGGAATTCTTTTCAAAGCAGAAAGAGAAGAAATGCAGAACTCATGGGCCTGAAAGTCTTTAATTTGGAAAATATGAGGGGAATGTTTTCTGTACTGAACCTCCTATGAGAAAATCACCAGGGAAGGACAAAGGAGGGACTAAGGGCACTGCTGAGCGGGGTTTTCACATCCGATGTGGTCTGCACAGTTGGCAGTTGTTGGGGGTGGTGGTCCCTGGGGAAGGTGGCTCGAGGGGTTATCAGGTAATTTTAAAAAAGATAAAAAAGAACCAGAAGCAACTTTGCCCAACTTACAGTTTTATTTGCTTGGCACCAACCTGAAAGATGAGAAAGATGGTTTGTATTGGTAGATATGTGATACGACTAGATGTGTGTCCTGTACATACATCTGGATTATATCCACATCCACTTTATTATAACATCTTAGAAGGGATATTCTGTTAGTATGAAAGTTTAAACTATGAATGTCATATTTTCCTATGTGTGTATATTTACACATATGTACTTTAAAATCCTCTGGATTCCATTTTTGAATAATGATGAAACCATTAAAAAGATAACAAATCTATTCTTAGTGAACTTATCAATTATATATTAGAATCAGATGGCGCAGTAAGTTAAAAAATACAAGCTACCTGTCTTTTCCATATAATTTAGCTATAATGAATATAATTAATATTCTTAATTTTTGGCATTTCCCATTCCAATGACTTAATAAATTAAGCTACTAAATATTATACCAATTCATTGAAAGAGAAAATGCATTTAGAATGAACACAATATTACTTCTTAAGATAATGAGATCATAATGTTTTCAATACGACTCTAATTCTATACACCCAAATTTATAATGAGACCCAAAGTTCTATTTTAATCTGCTTAGAGAAACACAAATAGGACAATGATGTTTTCCATTTACTCTTATTTTGAGTCACCAGATCATCTGTATGAAAAACTTGTTTTCCTGAGGTTGAAGTTTGTCTGAGGCTGTGAGAATCCTTCAGTTTTCTAGAGCTGAACATCAGTCAGAGCTAGTATCTGAACATCGCATGAACGGCTTGGGAAGGCCAGGTCCTTGGTTCTTCCTCCTTACCCACCTCCCTTCTTCCAACAGATGCACAAGTGCCGCCTTGACCTGGACACTTGGTTCTCATCCTCCTGGACAGCTGGGGTCCGGGTGCCTGCCTCCTCATGCCCCTTTGGCTTGGCTGTTCTCCTGGATCTTGCCCCACCCCTGACTTCTTGCCCCCAACCCTTCCAGTTTCTTCTTGCAACTAATCTGACATGCTTTTCAATCTCTGAACAAACCCATTTTAAACATGAATAAAGTACAACTCTTTGAAAACCTTTCAGGGGAATCTCTGTTTTGAATTGGTGTCTTTATTTCCTCTCCCACTAAATGGCCAGCAATCTCTTTCCAGTTTATCTTCCCCATTGAGGGCTCCACACCTAGCAGGCTGAGCCCAGGTTTTCATTCACACATTATCACAGTAGGTCAGTGTGCCCTCTCACCTTGCTTTCTTACTCAGCTTCATGCAGAATTTTTTAAAAGTCAAATCTTAAAGGATTCTAGGTTTAATATTGTTAAAACAAACTCAATAAAATGTTGGCTAATATGTACTATTTATGCATAATATAACAATAAAATAAAATGCACTATAAGAATGTAGTAAGTGAGGAAGTATCAAATGAATGGAAGAATGGAAGAATGACCTTGGTGGTCATGTGTTAATTTCCTCCTCCTCTGTCTCCTCTTCCTTCCTTTTAAGAACTATTTTTGTAGATTTTTATTTTTTAGAGTGGTTTTGGGTTTACAGCAAAATGAGTAGAGAGCACAGCATTCTCCAGCTGCCTTCTCACAGATATGGCCTCCCCACTACTAACATTCTGCACCCCAATAGTCCATTTGTTACATCAATGAACCTACACTGACATGTTATCACCCAATGCCTATAGGGTCCCTCATCCAAAGTTACAATAGGGTTGAAGCTATACCAATGCTAGTCTTGGTGTTGTATGTTCTATAGGTCTTGGAAAACGTAAAATAGTATCTATCCACCATTATGGTATCACACAGAATAATTTCACTACCCTAAAAATCCTGTGTTCTACCTAGTCTTCTCTCCTTACCCTTCCCCCGACACCTGGCCACCACTCATATTTTTATGTCTCTGTGGTTTTGCCTTTTCTAAAATGTCAAGTACTTAGAATCATATAGTATATGACCTTTTGGAATTGGCTTCTTTATCTTAGTAGTACACATTTGAGATTCTGTTTTATCTTGTCATGGATTCTTATCTCATTTCTTTCTAGTGATGAATAATATTCCATTTTATGGATACATTTCAGCTGATTCTGAGTTTGGACATTTATGCATAAAGCTACTATAAATATCTGCATGCAGGCTTTAAGCTTTCAATTCTTTTGGGTAAATGCCAAAAAGTATGATTTCTGGACCATACAATATGAGTGTATTTAGTTTTGTAAGAACTGACAAACCATCTTCCAAAATGATTGTGCCATTTTGCTTTCCCACCACAGTGATAGTTCCTGTTGCTCCACATCCTTGACAACATTTGATGATATCAGTATTTAGATTCTGGCCATTTTGACATTTTGATAGGAGTGTAGTGGTATTATCTTGTGTTTCCTTCTCTTTTAAGACTGCCTGCATGACTTAGATGTATATATGTATGTATGTATGTACATATGTATGCATGTATCTATGTATTGTGGTGCTAGGGATTGAACCCAGGGGTATTCTACCTCTGGGGTACACCCCCAACCCTATTTTAATTTTTATTTGGAAACAGGGTTTCACTAAGTTGTTGAGGGCCTTGCTAAATTGCTGAGGCTGGTTTCAAACATGTGATCCTCTTGTTTCCATCTCAGTCTCATAAGTACTGGGGATTATAAGCATGTGTCACCACTCCCAGCTGGATTTATTTATATTAATACAAATGATTGAATCAATCAAACAATGTTGAAATAAATAGGGAAAATAATAGCTTTAGTTAGATCTGAACTGAACAAATCCCATATCTGTTACTTTCCTGAATCTGATAGAATTGGAAAGTGATCAGGAAGAGCTTTTCATACATAACCTGAATCAGCAGTCTTATATTTGTTTGTTAAATAATTCTTTGATCAATGGTCAATGCTAGTCAATTGTTGCCATGTCAATAGCTTCTATTTATTTATTTTTTTGTTTATGTGTGAGCTTTAGGGATCTAAATGGTGAGAATAGTCTATAAAGAGTGAGAGAGATGGAGGCTGGTGGACCCCATCATCTCCAGGGGTAAAAAAGTGAATTAGTCAAACAAAGTCAACCTATGTCCTGTTGTGGCTTCTGTCCCACTGTTTACAGAGAGCGAGAGTTCTTAAACCTGATGTAGACAGAATGGCAGATACAAAGGCTGGAATGTGTGTGCACAGGCTCAGTGAAGCATACTCCATTTGTACCAGGGTAGAAAGAAAGCAGCTTCCACATCTCTGCCATGCAATCCACGATTTAAAAGTTTTTTTCACATTTTAAACTCCAGAACTAAGAATATCTGAAAATCAGTTGAGCATAGGATGCAGTGGGGTCTCCCCTTGTCTTTTCCCTACAAAGCAGGATATACCTAAGTCTTTGAATCAGAAAACAGATGAATAGGTAATTAAACACAGAAAATGCAAGTACTACAACATCACCTCTTACAAAAAATAGGGTTTCTCCAATTAGTGGATTTACTATTCTTAACATAATATGCATTTATTGAGAATAAAACATACTCACCAATAAGTTAGCTATTATCATCAAATTGATATCAACATCGATGATGAATAACTTATGGTGTATCAATTATAGTTGTGTTGGTGTGTTCACGTCACCATAAAGCTACAATAATATTGATGATGTATAGTGGATTAAAATTACTTTAACTGTTTGCAACAGAATTTGTTTTGGGAGGTACTTGTGTTTTTTCAGAAAAATACTATGAAATTTTTCTTTGTTGATATCAACATTGATGATGAATAACTTATAGCATATCAATTACAGTTGTGTGGGTGTGCTCACGACAGTCCTCATAAAACTACAAGAATAGTGATGATGGATAGTGGGTTAAAATTACTAACTGTTTGCAACAGAATTTGTTTTGGGAGGTACATGTGTTAAGTCAGAAAAATACTATGAAAAGTTTCTTTGAAGATAGTGTGACAAAAGATGTTGGTTACCTGCACTGCAAAGAAGGAGGAATTAGGAATGGGGGGTGGGGACAAGAGAAAAAGGTTGGAATAGCCTCTTGTTAGCCTGCTGGGTGGGGAGATAAGGACCTCAAAACAGGTCAAGACCTGGGTAGCCTTTCTATGGCCCTCAGGGATATATTTCATTTTGAGCAAAATTGATTTGTCTTAGGGTTTGGTGGTTAGTGTTAAAAGAAACTAGGCTGGACCTGAGACTCAAAGCAGATTTAAATAATAGTGTGCAAGACAACTGTGTTCAAGATAATTGCCATATTTTCACATCATTGTGTACAAACACACACACACACGATGCCATGTACAGTACTACTTCTCGCTTCAGGTATTCAGGCTCAAGTCACAATGTCTGAGAACTGGTTGATAGAAAGAGCTGATTAAAAAGAAGTACTTTGATTCAGTGATTTTACTAAATTTCCCATTAACTATCACTTTTCAATGGTATTGGCTTGAAAACTTTAAAAAAGATAAAGTTGTAATATATTCCTTATTAATGTTAAAATATAAATATTTTCTTCCACTTAAAAGCTGCTGGAAGACACAGTTTGTCAGAAAGAGAGGCTAACTGAATCTCACGTGTCAACTTTAAAGTAGAAATTCCAAAGCCATCAATTTGTAAAACATGCATTTTGCCTCCCTGCACTCAATCCCTTACCATTATTATAAAGCCAGTGGGATAATCACCATTTCCAGAAAATCTACACTGATGTGTGTGTCCATGTACTTACCTCTGAGAAACACCGAATTTTACTTTGTAGTGGCCAAAATGTTTGCTAGTTTAATAATAGAAATTATTTTGGAGAATTTTGAGAGAGAATCTTTCTCTCTGTCTCTGTCTCCTCTCTTGGTATCTCTTCCTCTGTCTCTCCAGCAATGTAAACTGACCTACCTTCTCCCTTCATAAGTGAACCAAGATGAGTTATTTATCCTCCTCCTACTTCTCTTCCCTTTCCCCTTTCCTCCTCCTCCTCCTCCTCCTCC